>WNGS01126671.1:0-12675 GCA_020271785.1 Procambarus virginalis | reverse complement strand
ATGATGCAATTATGGATATAATAGGTCTAATGTGAATGATGCAATTATAGACATAATAGGTCTATGTGAATATTATGGGTTTAACTTGACCCATGAAAAAATCCTGCTACTGTACCATTTCATGGTACAAATGCAGTTATCATAAATGTTACTAAGGGAAATGCGGTCATTATCATAAATGATTTAAACTATTTCCGGGTTTTACATATATGATGCAAATATGGATATAATAGCTCTGTGGATGTAAAATAATAAAAAAAGGTGATAAGCAATCAGTGAAACATCCGAGGATCAAACAGGAAGTATCGGCAAAGTCGAGCAACGAGTGTTGACAAGTGCCAGACGCAGGCTTGCAGCAGAGTGCCTCTACCCAGTGAAACGACAGTCACACATTTTCATGTTTTTCTTACATTTTGCTTACAAATTAATAATTCTTTTATTTTTTTTTCTTTTTTTTTTTTGCACCCAGATAGGTATGACCATTTCTCAAAGACCACTGTCCAAGGATTAATGAAAATTATGAGGACAATGTGATTGAACTGTGTGATAAACAGGTGAAATATGGAAGACAAACTATAGACAATCAAAACCCCATTTTAGACTTCACAGAAGTTGTTGATTATTGTAATAAGAGCTGATCCTACTGAAAAAAGGGCATAGGGATTGAGCCTCCTCTGACACTTCCCATATACAGTAATCACAATTTACAAGCTGACAGATCTTCCCTTTTTTAATATATGTTGATATTTTGCTTTCCAGTTACAGTACATACAGCAAATAAGATTACCTTGTTGCAGCCTTAGTGGCTTGCAGTAGATCCTCAGGAGGCAATGGGTGTGGTCGCACGGTGACAATGCCGTCAGATATGCTACTATTGCTGCAACAACAGCAATCTGTTCTATCAGCAGGTGTGATAGGCTACTTAATTTCATCATCTTGCAAATTTAACTGTAAAGAAATTTAGAAAATTTTGTCACTAACACAAACTAGACCAACAACAAAAACTGGTAATGGTTAGTATAGATGAAGGGCTCCTTTTTGAGCTGGTCGCTGTCACTTGTTTAGGCAACATCACATGCCTCGGGGACATTGTAAACAATCCTGACACAGCAAGTCTCTTCTAAATACCCATGCCAGGCTATACATGGAAGAAAGGAAACATTAGCAAATTCTCAAACCTGCCCTGAATTATTGATTGGTGGTGTACTGGTGCTCAACACACAAAACCTCATGCAATACTTAAAGAAAATAAACTGCAAAGTAGTCTCTGCTAATTCAAACTATAAGTTGACAAACTGGTTACCACTACCACCAGTTACCAGGTGGCAACTACTGTGTTATAAACAGAATTAGCCACTAATCCAACCTCACTTTTGAACAATCTCCCCAGAAATGAACAATCTAGTATTGAATGTAATGAAATGCTCTTTTTGCTGGGTTTTATCTTGAGGTTATCTTGAGAAGATTTCGGGGTTTAGCGTCCCCGCGGCCCGGTCCTCGACCAGGCCTCCTGGTGGTTGCACATCCCCAGGAAGTAGCCCGTAGCAGCTGTCTAATGCCCAGGTACCTATTTACTGCTAGGTGAACAGGAGCACCAGAGCAAAAGAAACTTTTGCCCATTTGTTTCTGCCTCCACCGGGGATTAAACCCGGAACCTCAGGACTACGAATCCGAAGCACTGTCCACTCAGCTGTCAGGCCCCTTAGTCTCCTGGGTTTAGGGTCTCCTTAGTAGCCTCCTGAACTACCAGCCTAATGAACCCATAAGGCCATTATGTGTCAGGAATGCCTACCAGAACCCCAAAAGATGCAACTGCATGGAGAAGCATTAGCAACCCTGACAAACTACAGTACTGTATATACAAACTTGTATACAGTACTAGCTAGTCCCAATTTCTAGTTTGTTTTACTCCCCTATCATCAGATGAATCCCCCAGAAACCCAGGTATCCGGTCAGCTGACTACTGCAGACATACGCTGCTCAAAGACAATCCTTGAAATTTTGCATGGAAGGACAAACTAGAAACCACTGAGGATGGGGGGGGAATAGCACCAAAAAATGGTGTTTCTTTACTTTTAATGATGTATTTCTGAGTGGGCTTCCCCCGGTGGCTCAATATCACCACAGAGCACAAAGAAAAACTAGCCTTAATATCTCCATCTCACAGGATGGTTAGTATGTAATACATGGAATCGACAGAAAACGAGAAATATGAGGCTGATCTATTAGCCTGCACTAGCAAACTCTGGGTAGAGAACAAGAATATCTTCCAATATTCATGAGTGTATGAGGTAGTTACAGAGCTCGAAGTACCTCATACCATTTGGTCTGAAATCATTGATTACAGGACAATCACAAATATAGTGTTGGAGAGTATGTCCTAGCTCTTGTTCCTATAGTTTGCAATTGTTATGTTCATCATTGAGAGTCATCACCTGCAGCCCCCTGCCATAGATATCTATATCCCAGCCTAATTCTGACTATTACAATGTCACACTCTCTAGTGGATGTTTTATGCTGTCTATACATATAGTTCTCAGTTCTAAACATACCATAATATATTACACTTGGGTTTTCTAACCTTTGAATGTCAGTGACCATTCTACCATCTTTAATTTCCGAAATACAGTACTGCTGCTTTTATGATAGCTTGGAATGTCCAGATGTAACTCAATTTCAGGCTTATCACATGCAATTTTAGCTGCCTCGTCCATGTCATCATGCTCGACAACACCTATGTGAGGTGATATCCATACAAATTTTATGGTCCCGGTAGTAGTCTGGTTCATCTCGACTCGCAATCAGGAATTCCAGGTTTCCGGGCGGGACAAATGGTTGGACACATTTCCTTTCACCTAATGCACCTGTTCACCTAGCAGTAAGTAGGTACTCGGGAGTTAGTCAGCTTGTTGTGGGGTTGCATCCTGGATGGGGTTAGTAATTCAACTTGGGGGGGGGGGGGACCTCAATAAAGCCTAATGTTTATGAATACACTAGTTATTATAAATGAGATTCAAACTCTTGCTCTATACACTAATGACGTTTATAAAATTCAGGTAAATAATGGAATAATGTGTAGCGAGTTAATCTTATACTCGCTCCATTATCTCATTATCTTCATAGCATAACTAATTACAGAAGCTACAATCCTTTCCCCAATTACAGGTAATACTCTCCTCACCTTGTTGGAGGAAGCTGAGGTGTAATCACCATATAAGCAACGATTTGATGAATAGAAGACAGTTCCATTTCCACAGTCAACAATGTAGCACTCGGCGTGCACAGTCCTAATCGACCCAAGACGCTACAGCTTCGACACAGAGCAGACAGCAGACTACGACCGCATCGAGCCGCCACGCTCTCGCTCCCCGAGTTCAGACACTCACAATTCTCAATCGAGCCGCCACGCTCTCCCACATAGAGCTCCACGACTCCGGCCTCACTCAGCTCTCTGCTCTGCTCCAGGCTTCGTCTCAACGTCTACGACACTGCTGTATCCAGGACTACTAAATAAATATGAAACTCACTAAACGCTGTGTATCTAATCAACCTAACAACGTAACATAAACGTACGTTACATTGGTGACCCCAGAGAGTTTCGACGATACCCAGCCACGATGGACTACAACATGGATTCTCACTGGACCTTCACTCCTGCTGTTGCTTGCTGTGGACCGCTGCCAACACCCTCGCCACAGCTATGATTTTCACCGCGATCGTCTCTGCATTTTCATCAACTACAGCTTCCTGCACAGCGAGCGTTACTTGCTCATCTGACAGTTTCATCAGCAACTACATCATGTGGGATCTACAGCCTACCCTGCCGACTCTCCGTCGCTGCCAGGGCACTGCTTGTTCTACAGGGACTCCCATGACAGCTGCTCTTTCGTCAGATTCATCTACACGTATACTGCATTCTGATACTCTGCCAACTCAAGCATCTTGGACCTACAGCTTGCGTTTCCGACTCTTCGTCGCCTCCAGGACAATTCAGCTCTAGCAGTGATTCCCTCGTTCTCCTAACTACGTGCCTACATTACCTCCTATTGTCCTGGTGCCCGAGCCCATCCGCCCCGGATCTAAATGCTCCACCAGCGACCCAAGGACGCAACAATCATGCACATTCTTCTCTCCTGCTACATCGAGCTTGTCCACACACTGCCTGCATCTTTTGGTACCGGACTACATGTTCCACAACGACCACGTATTTTTTGTTATATTGTTTTCTTCCATTCCCTGGCAGGGGGAGTCCTGTAGCGAGTTAATCTTATACTCGCTCCATTATCTCATTATCTTCATAGCATAACTAATTACAGAAGCTACAATCCTTTCCCCAATTACAGGTAATACTCTCCTCACCTTGTTGGAGGAAGCTGAGGTGTAATCACCATATAAGCAACGATTTGATGAATAGAAGAATTACGGGCTATTCATGCCCGTGCCATCTCTTGGGTGGCTTAATCTTTATCAATCAATTATCAATCGAATAGAAGACAGTTCAATTTCCACAGTCAACAATGTAGCACTCGGCGTGCAGTCCTAATCGACCCAAGACGCTACAGCTTCGACACAGAGCAGACAGCAGACTACGACCGCATCGAGCCGCCACGCTCTCGCTCCCCGAGTTCAGACACTCACAATTCTCAATCGAGCCGCCACACTCTCCCACATAGAGCTCCACGACTCCGGCCTCACTCAGCTCTCTGCTCTGCTCCAGGCTTCGTCTCAACGTCTACGACACTGCTGTATCCAGGACTACTAAATAAATATGAAACTCACTAAACGCTGTGCATCTAATCAACCTAACAACGTAACATAAACGTACGTTACAAATGAATGTTGCAACATTACTAGTAAGTATTTTGCATGTTGCATTTGTTGTAAAATAGTTACTAGAAATGTTGCATGTTGGGTTTTTAAATCTGTAATATATGTCATAATAAACTTGCTGTAAGTGCTTGAAGAGCTGACTTTTGTTAAATACCCCTCTGGTTGTGTCGCAATACTGGGCCCCTCCCGGCTTCTACACCAACTTTCTTGACGACAAACCCCGTGTTCTTGACGACTGACTTCCAGCTATATCTTCACCAGCTGTGGCGTGGCGTGTATCTCTTGTGGTCAAAGATGGTGGTAGTAGTGCCCCCTCGGGAGAACTCGACGACACTAGGGCTGGCAGCAGAGAGGGTTGTTGTGGGCGGCCTCTGGTGGTCGCTTGTCTTACTGTCGCCATTCACGCTTTCTTTCCGCCCGCGTTGAGGGCTAACTTTATTATTTACATTAAAGTAGTTATTGAAATTTGTATTACACCTGAATTCATATATTTTTAAAATCTTGTATAAATCAGAATGGATTACTAAAACTGGAAATAAACTTATAATGTATCAAATTTTCAATTTGTACCAAGAGAGAGAACGATACTTTCGGCAACCCAAACTTCGACTTTCTTTTGGGGTATTAACAAGCTTAGGTATACACAACAATGTACTGTTACCCTATTCTATGCGAAAGATTACACAGTGTAGATAAACAACTAGCTATAAGTTCATCTAATATTTTCATCTCACAGGATGGTTAGTCATACATGGAATCGGGGGTGCAAATACCAGCCTCAATACAAAAAGGCAGATTCTTTGGCTAACTTATCAGCTCTATCATGCATTCGGAGGCCAACATGAGATGGAGACCACATGAAATGGACTCTGTTACCATCCTTGAGTGTAACCTTGGATTGTCAATGAGCAATCTGAGAGCAGCAGTACACCGAGAACTTCAACAAGATCTTGTAGATCTGAGGCAAAGTGAAATTGACACCAGTAATTCCATCTATCATCATACTATCATGCAAGAGGAGCCACACATCTATGGATCATCCAATAAAATCAGCAGACTTCTAGATGTTACTGCTGCTCGGCTTAGACTCGGCTACAAGTATCTCTGGGAATTCTCATTATCTGCCGATGTAGACCTGACCAAATGTAAACTGTGTCAACAAAATTATTCGCACACCCTCCGTCACTATGTGATGGAGTGCGAAAAGATACGTGAATTTAGAGACAATTCTATAACCAATGTTCCAGCGATGTGTAAATATTTCATTCAAAATGATCTGCTACCAGAAATTTTAGCCAAATATCCCCAGTTTGCTAACTGTAGGTAGTAACAGAGTGATTGTAACCTATCCACCGCTGCCCACTAGATGGGAGGCGGTGTGCAGGACAAACATATAAATTTTGACACTATCTCTCCACATATGTCAGTTGCTTAATTTAGAACCTGTACTTGAGGTCGATCTCGAACCCATTGTTGATGTGACGACTTATATTGAATTTTGTAACTAGCTCATCAAGATTGTAACTTGCTTAGCTAAATGAATTGTGGGGTTCAGTCCCTGAGCCCATTATGTGCCTCTGTAACCCTTTCCACTACCGCCCACAAGATGGGTATGGGGTGCATAATAAATGAACTAAACTAACAATACAAAAACAATCAACTCTGACTAAAAATCAAGAGAAAATGAAATGTAAGGCATAGAAAGAAAAATAAATAAATAACATTGTCACAGTGTGACAATGTCACACTGCCTAGTGGATGTTTTAAATTATTTTGCTATCTCCACTAGCAAAATCTGGATACAGCACAAGAACATCTTCCAATATTCCTAAGTGTATGAAGTAATTACAGAGCTCAAAGTACCTTATACCATTTGGTCTGAAGTCACTTATAACAGGGCAATCACAGATATAGTGTTGGAGAGTATGTCCAGCTCTTGTTCACAGCTTACAATTGGAATGTTCACCATTGGGGGATTCATTACCTGCAGCCATGCCTGCCATATATTGATATCCCAGCCTAATTCTGACAGTTACAATGTCACACTGTCTAGTGGATGTTTTATACTGCGCGTACATATAATTCTCTGTTTGAAACATGTCATAGCTCTTTATATTCGTGCTTTCAGGCCTTTATGTGCCAGTAACTGTTTTTCTGTCTTCTCTAATTTCCTGAAATATTGTGGCTTTTACAGCAGAGAGGGCCTGGAGGGCCTGAAGGCTTGATGAGCTGACTTTGAATCACAACGCGTAACTTTGAATCACCGAACCCAACACGGCTCTCTGACTCCATACTCATCCTGTGAGTTTTAATAAACTAAAGACTCACAGGATGAGTATGGAGTCTGAGTGCGTGTAGTGCTCGGTGTTCTGAGCGAAAAAGACACGGGCATTTTAAGTAGCGAACGCATACTAACGAGTAACGATAGCTACTCTATATAACAAATCTAGCATCTATATAACAAACTATTGTCCTATGGAGTTGATTTAACTTCCTGACTTTTTTTTTTTGAATACTCGGTGACGTTAAATGTGGGTTGTTACTGGCGGTTTTGGCAGCTACCACTTTCTAACTTGTTTCAACCGTCTGGTTGCAAAAAGTGAACTTTCTAATGCTCTTTTAGGCAGCTTTATTTCCGTAGCTTAAGTCTATGGCGTCTTGATCTTGAAGTTCCAGCTAGTCGCTGATCAGATCGAAACAACCAGATTTGCCAGTATAACTGTACCAAGTATAAGCCTTTCCACTACCGCCCACAAGATGGGTATGGGGTGCATAAATGAACTAACCAACCTTCTCAAATGATAAGTGACAACCAGACAATTGAGGCAAATGCCTCAAGATTGAGGTGCATGGACATTCTCACTCGCAAACCAAAACACCGCCTGATCGGTCGGTTAAAGTTGGATTAATGCTCTGGCCAATCAGGATACTCGCCACTTGCTAATTCTCAGTGATTCAGATATACTCAGAATTTAGGAATTTCCACGACCCACCGGGTGGAAACCAGTTCCTAATATACATAAGTGATTCCTGGTGGAATGATGCTTCTTAATTTCCGAGGCTGAGCTTATAGTGGTTACACATTTTTTGTATTAACTTGGTTATATATAATAGATTAGCAGCATACTGCAGTGCAACTAAATCCTGTAATTAAATAAATGGGTGCTACCCATCTGCCCTCTAGGGGTGTGTGGGGCAGTGACGATGACGTCATGGGCACGCCCCGTGCCACGGGGTCAAGAGGCCGGCGAGCGGGAAGATGGCGTCCTCTGACAAGTCTCAACCTGTCCATTCTCCTTCCAAAATGAGCTTGGAAAGTGTGGGAAACCTGGATATGACGAAGGCTGGGCGGGGTATCTGGCTGGTCAAGGTAAGCTCAATCCAGTAGATAATATACGCTCTGAAATAAGGTAATTAAGTGTCCTCAACAGGGACATGGCTTGGCAAAGTTACCCAAGGCGCTTCTATGGGTATATAACCATATGGTGAGGGAAAACGTCTCCCGTTTTCTGTCTTGTTGAACTTGAAGCTGTTGTTCCTTGAATGCTCTACATAAATGATGTTTTGTCTTCAAAAGGTCAGATTTGACTGACAAGGAGCAACGGCTTTCAATATCAACAAGCTACAATGCAGGACTAAAATCAGGAGATGCTTTTTCACCCACAGGGTTATAAACCCATGAAACCGCCTACCCGCCGACGCAGTGAATGCCAAATTTTAAATCTTAAAATCCAGCTAGAAAAAAATCATCAGGGGAAATGGGGGGAGCTTTGACAAACTGCCAGCTTCCTGTCCTCCTCGAGGCCACTGGTGTGTTAGTGGCCCTCACGTAAATTTGCTTTTAAAGAAGTGGTCTGGATTATCCTCCTCCAAATTATTATTATTAAAGTATTCGGTATTTAAGAGTCTATGGGATCAGCGCTGTCATGTCACAAATCTACAATAACCAGTATATTATCACTACTGCAGGTATTACACAGCAAACCTTGCAAAAAACAACTCCAAAATTACCTTTGCCTATCAGTTTTCAGCCAAAATATCAGATCACTTGATAAACATTTTGATGGCATAAATGCACTACTCACAGCACTAGGTACTAAACTATTGTTCATTATTTTAACAGAAACATGGCTAAGTAAAGACCATACCCAACTTTATAACTTCAAAATCAACATTTTTTTTTTTTTTTTGATCCATCAAGCCATCTCTAACAACCTAGGATCTAATAACAGTCACATAACAAGCCGATAAAAACTCTCCAAGGATGGTTACACACACCTGCAACAGATTTAGAAACAAAAACTGAATTTAATAGCTTATTTTCTTTAACATGGTTAAGTGAAGACCATACCCAACTTTACAACTTAGCCGGTTATAAAGCCATTCACAACTGTAGGTCAACTAAAAAAGGAGGTGGCACAGCTATCTGTTGCCAAAATACCTTCATTTACAAGTGTCATTAGTGATAGTCAACTACTGTGAATATACTACCTTTGCTCAATTTGTAATTAAATCCCTTAAATCCTCCTTGACTATTGCAACAATCTATAACTATCTGTAGACTTCCCAATACTAATACAACTGCATTCTCAGATAACTTAAGGAAATTTATAAACAATAAGCTCAACTACAATCACATCATTCTAGGAGGTGACTTCAATATTTACCTTTGTCAACAAAATGGCCCTCAAGTAGACTTATTTCCTGAACAACATGACCTCCTGTATGTTGATCCCCACGATCACCAAGCCCACCCAAATCACTCAAACATCCACTACTACCTTGAATCACTTATGAACTAACATAACAGCTCCCCCCCCCTTGCATCTGGATTAATCACTAACAGAACAACTGACCACTATCTTACCTTCCACATAGCAAACATGGACATAACACCACCAGATACCAAGAAACTTACCTTCAGGCTACACAGAAAGCAGCAATAGGCAATCTCACAAATGCACTAAATAATATAAACTGGGAATCTGAATTCAATAATACACAGGATATAAATTCATTAGCCACATCTTCCTTTCCAAAACTAAGCCTCTCCAACACTTACTGTCCTCTCCTCACCAAGGAAGTAACTGCCAAAAGGTTAGACAACAACTGGCTCACAAGTAGCATACTCAAAGCAATCAACAAGAAACATGATTGGCCTAGTTACAAAAGTAGTAGTTAAAGAGATACTCATCAATGCTTACCAGTATAACAAGAAGAGTGAAACTTTTCAATTATGAGAGTAGATTCAAAGAACCAAAAGGAAACATGTCCAAAACGCATTGCGTAATAGTGGCTTTAGGCATTGTATGTACTAGCTCTATCTATAAGCCGATCAAATTATGTAAAATCACTTTTATGTATGTACCTTACCTGAATAAACATATTTATTTATTTTATATTTATACATGAAAAGCACATGGAAAGCCATCTCTAACAACCTAAGATCTAAACAACAATCACATAACAAGCCAATAAAACTCTCCAAGGATGGTTACACACACACCTGTAACAAATTTAGAAACAAAAACTGAATTTAATAGCTTCTTTTCAGTTGGTGCTAACCTTGCCAGAAAAATCCCACAGACCCAGACACATTACCACATATCTTACCGGAAGCTATCCTATCTCTCTTCTCTTACCAGTCAGACTGACATGTTATGTCCGTCATTCACTCACCAAAAACTAAAGCTGAAAACATTAGTGAAATACCATTTATGCTAGAGTGCCCCCCATGCTCTTGCACCACCCATAATTCTGCTATTCAACAAATCTCTAGTGTCATACTTTCCTGATATCCTTAAAAAGCAGAGTAATGCCAGTTCATAAAGGAGGCAATACAGCAGACAAACAATTACAGTAATATAGGACAAATACAGCAGACAACAAAAATTACAGATTAATATACAATCTACTATATTATAAAAAAATATTTGAAGCTGATGATACTACCTTCATCTACTCAGATCTCAACCCACACACACAGTAAATAATGTTGTAAATAACAAATTAAAATAAGGTCACTTTTGGATGTCGACCAACAAACTCTCACTAAACATAGAAAAGACCAAATCAATCAAAATTAAGTAAATCAACAAAATGCAATTCAGCTTCAGATAATGTTAACATCAACAATAAAAATGATGGAAAGTTCCTTGGGCTATACTTGACAAGAGTCATCTTAAGCACCCACATACTACAAAAATTCAAAATTCAAATTCAAATGTTTATTCAGTTAAAGTTTATTCTTTTTTATTTATTCTCTTGTTGAATCTCATAAAAAAATATTATTTATTTTTTTTATTTATTTTCTTTTTATTCTTTGAGTTTATAAAGTTTATTCAGTTTAAAGTTTATTCAGGTAAAGAATCTTGTTCATACAAGGTGTGATACAAACATTGATATATTTATAGATAGAGCTAGTACATACAATGCCTAAAGCCACTATTACGCAAAGCATTTTGGGCAGGAAACACCTAAGACTAAAACTTAATATTAATTGAGATTAAAGTATAAAGTGTGTTGGGAAAATATAAAAATAAAAAATTGTTGCCTCTTGTCATTCAGCATTGACAAAGCTGTTGTTGCTTGTGTTCAACATTGTTATACTTCCTGTACCATTCTGCAAGTTGTTTTTTGGTGTTCTTTCACCTTCAGCTGGATCACACCCCTCCTGAGCCATCTTGGTCTCTTAATGGGATTTTGGTCTTTCTTTCCCCTTAGTTCCTGGTTGTCTCTTCAGTCGGGGGTATTCTCTTAGAATGGCATTTTGTTGGCTCTTACCTCCAGCTGCATGGGTGGGGAGCTCTTCTCTTGAGGTGTGGGTTCTGTTCTTTGTCCCTGGTGGGCGGTTTGTTCATCTGTGATCTTTTCTGGCGAAGAATGTGTCTGCTGGATTCCGGATGGGTTTTTTGATGTTGATGTTCACTTGGTCCAGCCAGGGTTTATATAATTGCTGTCTGGTGGTAGTGCTTCATTGCTACTTGCATGGCTCTGGTGGACACCTTGTTGGTTGACCCTGTTTCTTAGTCCCCTTTCCAATTCTCTCTTTCTCAGGTTGACTTCAGTGTCATCAAAGCTAGCCAGCCTGCAGTCTGCCCTTGAGCTCATTATGTTTATGAATATGCTGCATTGGCAGCAGTCAAGGGTTGTGGAATTCTAATACGGTCTTGGTGGTCTGATGTTTGGTGGGTGTTCCTTGTCCCAGCCAGTCTTGTGTGGCGTTAGGTCTGGTTTCCTGGCCCATGGCCTCTTCTTTGTTATAGTACCTGTTGTCTCTCACATTTTGTTTTGAATATTCATATTATGTTCAAATTAGGAAATAAATTGTTTATTGTATATTTAATATTGGAAATTCAGCCCTAAAGGTAAATTTATCAACATTCTAAAATCTGTTATGCAGGTTCCCAAGTATTTGGATGATAATGGAAAGAATGTGCAGATTCTGAAGTTGGAACGGCATATCGTACCAAGTAAGTCTGCATCAGCTTGTTTAACACTACATGTACAGTATAAAACTGCACAATAACACATTAAAATAAATAATCATTTAAATAATTAAAATAATGTACATTACAGTTTTTGTTTGTCTAACTTGAACATTTCTGGGGGTAACATCTTGTGGCTTCCTGAAACAACTCACTGAGATAGCTTCCCATACACAGTTACATCAGTCTTAGCAGTTCTGTTGACATACTGGGGACCAAGAGCCAGAACCTGGTCCCTTTACAGAGGAACAAAGAGCAGGGGATTATTATGATCATCCTCACCAGAAAAACACCCTGAAATGCAGGTGAGACAATACACAGAACTGCATTGTTGGTGAAAATGAAGCACCAAAACAGC
>WNGS01126648.1:8466-43508 GCA_020271785.1 Procambarus virginalis | reverse complement strand
TCAGGTGGCCAGCTGTGTGTCAGGTGGCCAGCTGTGTGTCATGTGGCCAGCTGAGTGTCAGGTAACCAGCTTGTGTCAGATGGCCATCTGTGTGTCAGATGGCCATCTGTGTGTCGGGGCCAGCTGTGTGTCATGTGGCCAGCTGTGTGTCATGTGGCCACCTGTGTGTCAGGTGGCCATCTGTGTGTCAGGTGACCAGCTGTGTGTAATGTGGCCAGCTGTGTGTCAGGATGCCAGCTGTGTGTCAGGTGACCAGCTGTGTGTCAGGTGACCAGATGTGTGTCAGTTACCAGCTGTGTGCCAGATGGCCAGCTGTGTGTCATGTGGCCAGCTGTGTGTCAGGTGGCCAGCTGTGTGTCAGGTGGCCAGCTGTGTGTCAAGTGGCCACCTGTGTGTCAAGTAGCTATCTGTGTGTCATGTGGCCAGCTGTGTCATGTGGCCATCTGTGTGTCATGTGGCAAGCTGTGTGTCAGGTGGCCAGCTGTGTTTCATGTGGCCAGCTGTGTGTCAGGTGGCGAGCTGTGTGTCAGGTCACCAGCTGTATGTCATGTGTGTCACGTGGCCAGCTGCATGTCAGGTAGCCAGCTGTGTGTCAGGTAGCCAGCTGTGTGTCAGGTGGGCAGCTGTGTGTCAGATAGGCAGCTGTGTGTCAGGTGGCCAGCTGTATATCAGGTAGCCAGCTGTGTGTCAGGTGGCCAGTTGTGTGTCATGGGGCCAGCTGTGTGTCATGGGGCCAGCTGTGTGTCATGTGGCCAGCTGTGTGTCAGGTGGCCAGCTATGTATCATGTGGCCAGCTGTGTGTCAGGTGGCCAGCTGTGTGTCATGTGGCCAGCTTTGTGTCAGGTGGCCAGCTGTGTGTCATGTTGCCAGCTGTGTGTGTCAGGTGGCCAGCTATTTATCATGTTGCCAGCTGTGTGTCATGTGGCCAGCTGTGTGTCAGGTGACCAGCTGTGTGTCAGGTGGCCAGGTGGTGTCATGTGGCCAGCTGTGTATCAGGTGGCCAGCTGTGTGTCATATGGCCAGCTGTATGTCAGGTGGCCAACTGTGTCAGGTGACCAGCTGTGTGTCATGTGGCCAGCTGTGTGTCAGGTGGCCAGCTGTGTGTTTGGTGACCAGATGTGTGTCAGGTGACCAGCTGTGTGTCAGGTGGCCATCTGTGTGTCATGTGGCCAGCTGTATGTTGTCAGGTGGCCAGCTGTGTGTCAGGTAGCCAGCTGTGTGTCAGGTAGCCAGCTGTGTGTCAGGTGGCCAGCTGTGTGTCAGGTGGGCAGCTGTGTGTCAGATAGGCAGCTGTGTGTCAGGTAGCCAGCTGTATATCAGGTAGCCAGCTGTGTGTCAGGTGGCCAGTTGTGTGTCATGGGGCCAGCTGTGTGTCATGGGGCCAGCTGTGTGTCATGTGGCCAGCTGTGTGTCAGGTGGCCAGCTATGTGTCATGTGGCCAGCTGTGTGTCAGGTGGCCAGCTGTGTGTCATGTGGCCAGCTGTGTGTCAGGTGGCCAGCTGTGTGTCATGTGGCCAGCTGTGTGTCAGGTGACCAGCTGTGTGTCAGGTGGCCAGGTGTGTGTCATGTGGCCAGCTGTGTATCAGGTGGCCAGCTGTGTGTCATGTGGCCAGCAGTGTGTCAGGTGATCAGCTGTGTGCAGATGGCCAGCTGTGTGTCATGTGGCCAGCTGTGTATCAGGTGGCCAGCTGTGTGTCAGGTGGCCACTGTGTGTCAAGTAGCTATCTGTGTGTCATGTGGCCAGCTGTGTCATGTGGCCATCTGTGTGTCATGTGGCAGCTGTGTGTCAGGTGGCCAGCTGTGTTTCAACGGGCCAGCTGTGTGTCAGGTGGCGAGCTGTGTGTCAGGTCACCAGCTGTATGTCATGTGTGTCACGTGGCCAGCTGCATGTCAGGTAGCCAGCTGTGTGTCAGGTAGCCAGCTGTGTGTCAGGTGGCCAGCTGTGTGTCAGGTGGGCAGCTGTGTGTCAGTAGGGCAGCTGTGTGTCAGGTGGCCAGCTGTATATCAGGTAGCCAGCTGTGTGTCAGGTGGCCAGTTGTGTGTCATGGGGCCAGCTGTGTGTCATGGGGCCAGCTGTGTGTCATGTGGCCAGCTGTGTGTCAGGTGGCCAGCTATGTATCATGTGGCCAGCTGTGTGTCAGGTGGCCAGCTGTGTGTCATGTGGCCAGCTGTGTGTCAGGTGGCCAGCTGTGTGTCATGTTGCCAGCTGTGTGTGTCAGGTGGCCAGCTATTTATCATGTTGCCAGCTGTGTGTCATGTGGCCAGCTGTGTGTCAGGTGACCAGCTGTGTGTCAGGTGGCCAGGTGTGTGTCATGTGGCCAGCTGTGTATCAGGTGGCCAGCTGTGTGTCATGTGGCCAGCTGTATGTCAGGTGGCCAACTGTGTGTCAGGTGGCCAGCTGTGTGTCATGTGGCCAGCTGTGTGTCAGGTGGCCAGCTGTGTGTTTGGTGACCAGATGTGTGTCAGGTGACCAGCTGTGTATCAGGTGGCCAGCTGTGTGTCATGTGGCCAGCTGTATGTTGTCAGGTGGCCAGCTGTGTGTCAGGTAGCCAGCTGTGTGTCAGGTAGCCAGCTGTGTGTCAGGTGGCCAGCTGTGTGTCAGGTGGGCAGCTGTGTGTCAGATAGGCAGCTGTGTGTCAGGTAGCCAGCTGTATATCAGGTAGCCAGCTGTGTGTCAGGTGGCCAGTTGTGTGTCATGGGGCCAGCTGTGTGTCATGGGGCCAGCTGTGTGTCATGTGGCCAGCTGTGTGTCAGGTGGCCAGCTATGTATCATGTGGCCAGCTGTGTGTCAGGTGGCCAGCTGTGTGTCATGTGGCCAGCTGTGTGTCAGGTGGCCAGCTGTGTGTCATGTTGCCAGCTGTGTGTGTCAGGTGGCCAGCTATTTATCATGTTGCCAGCTGTGTGTCATATGGCCAGCTGTGTGTCAGGTGACCAGCTGTGTGTCAGGTGGCCAGGTGTGTGTCATGTGGCCAGCTGTGTATCAGGTGGCCAGCTGTGTGTCATGTGGCCAGCAGTGTGTCAGGTAGCCAGCTGTGTGTCAGGTAGCCAGCTGTGTGTCAGGTGGCCAGCTGTGTGTCAGGTGGGCAGCTGTGTGTCAGGTGGCCAGCTATGTGTTTGGTGACCAGATGTGTGTCAGGTGACCAGGTGTGTGTCATGTGGCCAGCTGTATGTTGTCAGGTGGCCAGCTGTGTGTAAGGTAGCCAGCTATGTGTCATGTTGCCAGCTGTGTCATGTGGCCCGCTGTGTGTCATGTGGCCAGCTGTGTGTCAGGTGGCAAGTTGTGTGTCAGGTAGCCAGCTATGTGTCATGTTGCCAGCTGTGTCATGTGGCCAGCTGTGTCATGTGGCCAGCTGTGTGTCAGGTGGCCAGTTGTGTGTCTTGTGGCCAGCTGTGTGTCAGGTGGCCAATTGTGTGTCAGGTGGCCAGCTGTATGTCATGTGCTCAGATGTGTGTCAGGTGACCAGCTGTGTGTCATGTGGCCAGCTGTGTGTCAGGTGGCCAGCTGTGTTTCAGGTGGTTAACTGTGTGGCATGTGGTCAGCTGTATGTCATCTGGCCAGCTGTGTGGCATGTGGCCAGCTGTGTGTCATGTGGCCAGCTGTGTGTCAGGTGGCCAGCTGTGTGTCAAGTAGCTATCTGTGTGTCATGTGGCCAGCTGTGTCATGTGGCCAGCTGTGTGGCATGTGGCCAGCTGTGTGTCAAGTAGCTATCTGTGTGTCATGTGGCCAGCTGTGTCATGTGGCCAGCTGTGTCATGTGGCCAGCTGTGTGTCATGTGGCCAGCTGTGTGTCAGGTGGCCAGCTGTGTGTCAGGTGGCCAGCTGTGTGTCAAGTAGCTATCTGTGTGTCATGTGGCCAGCTGTGTCATGTGGCCAGCTGTGTGTCATGTGCTCAGATGTGTGTCAGGTGGCCAGCTATTTATCATGTTGCCAGCTGTGTGTCAGGTGGCCAACTGTGTGCCATGTGGTCAGCTGTGTGTCATGTGGCCAGCTGTGTGGCATGTGGCCAGCTGTGTGGCATGTGGCCAGCTGTGTGTCAAGTAGCTATCTGTGTGTCATGTGGCCAGCTGTGTCATGTGGCCAGCTGTGTGTCAGATTGCCAGCTGTGTTTCATGTGGCCAGCTGTGTGTCAGGTGGCCAGCTGTGTGTCAGGTGGCCAGCTGTGTGTCAGGTGGCCACCTGTGTGTCAGGTGGCCAGCTGTGTTTCATTTGGCCAGCTGTGTGTCAGGTCGCCAGCTGAATGTCATGTGTGTCACGTGGCCAGCTGCATGTCATGTGGCCAGCTGTGTGTCAGGTAGCCAGCTGTATGTCAGGTGGCCAGTTGTGTGTCAGGTGGGCAGCTGTATATCAGGTAGCCAGTTGTGTGTCAGGTGACCAGTTGTGTGTCATGGGGCCAGCTGTGTGTCATGGGGCCAGCTGTGTGTCATGTGGCCAGCTGTGAGTCAGGTGGCCAGCTATGTATCATGTGGCCAGCTGTGTGTCAGGTGGCCAGCTGTGTGTCATGTGGCCAGCTGTGTGTCAGGTGGCCAGCTGTGTGTCATGTGGCCAGCTGTGTGTCAGGTGGCCAGCTATGTATCATGTTGCCAGCTGTGTGTCATGTGGCCAGCTGTGTATCAGGTGGCCAGCTGTGTGTCATGTGGCCAGCTGTGTGTCAGGTGGCCAGCTGTGTGTCAGGTGTCCAGCTGTGTGTCATGTGGCCAGCTGTGTGTCAGGTGGCCAGCTGTGTGTTTGGTGACCAGATGTGTGTCAAGTGACCAGCTGTGTGTCAGGTGGCCAGCTGTGTGTCATGTGGCCAGCTGTATGTCAGGTTGCAAGCTGGGTGTCAGGTAGCCAGCTATGTGTCACGTTGCCAGCTGTGTCATGTGGCCAGCTGTGTGTCATGTGGCCAGGTGTGTGTCAGGTGGCCAGTTGTGTGTCAGGTAGCCAGCTATGTGTCATGTTGCCAGCTGTGTCATGTGGCCAGCTGTGTGTCATGTGGCCAGGTGTGTGTCAGGTGGCCAGTGGTGTGTCTTGTGGCCAGCTGTGTGTCAGGTGGCCAGCTGCTTGTCAGGTGGGCAGCTGTGGGTCAGGTAGCCAGCTGTGTGTCATGTAGCAAGCTGTGTGTCATGTGGCCAGCTGTGTGTCAGGTGGCTAGCTGTGTGTCATGTGGCCAGCTGTGTGTCAGGTGGCCAGCTGTGTGTCATGTAGCCAGCTGTGTGTCAGGTGGCCAGCTGTGTGTCATGTGGCCAGCTGTGTGTCAGGTGGCCAGCTGTGTGTCATGTGGCCAGCTGTGAGGCGGGTGACCAGCTGTGTGTCAGGTGGCCAGCTGTGTGTCAGGTGGCCAACTGTGTGTCAGGTGGCCAGCTGTGTGTCATGTGGCCAGCTGTGTGTCAGGTGGCCAGCTGTGTGTCATGTGACCAGCTGTGTGTCAGGTGGCCAGCTATGTGTCAGGTGGCCAGCTGTGTGTCTTATGGCCAGCTGTGTGTCAGGTGGCCAGCTGTGTGTCTTATGGCCAGCTGTGTGTCAGGTGGCCAGCTGTGTGTCTTATGGCCAGCTGTGTGTCAGGTGGCCAGCTGTGTGTCAGGTGGCCAGCTGTGTGTCAGGTAGCCAGCTGTGTGTCAGGTGGCCAGCTGTGTGTCAGGTGGCTAGCTGTGTGTCAGGTGGCCAGCTGTGTGTCAGGTGGCCAGCTGTGTGTCAGGTGGCCAGCTGTGTGTCAGGTAGCCAGCTGTGTGTCAGGTGGCCAGCTGTGTGTCAGGGTGGCCAGCTGTGTGTCAGGTGGCCAGCTGTGTGTCAGGTGGCCAGCTGTGTGTGAGGTAGCCAGCTGTGTGTCAGGTGGCCAGCTGTGTGTCAGGTGGCCAGCTGTGTGTCAGGTGGCCAGCTGTGTGTCAGGTGGCCAGCTGTGTGTCAGGTGGCCAGCTGTGTGTCAGGTGGCCAGCTGTGTGTCAGGTGGCCTGCTGTGTGTCAGGTGGCCAGCTGTGTGTCAGGTGGGCAGCTGTGTGTCAGGTGGCCAGCTGTGTGTCAGGTGGCCAGCTGTGTGTCAGGTGGCCAGCTGTGTGTCAGGTGGCCAGCTGTGTGTCAGGTGGCCAGCTGTGTGTCAGGTAGCCAGCTGTGTGTCAGGTGGCCAGCTGTGTGTCAGGTGGCCAGCTGTGTGTCAGGTAGCCTGCTGTGTGTCAGGTGGCCAGCTGTGTGTCAGGTGGGCAGCTGTGTGTCAGGTGGCCAGCTGTGTGTCAGGTGGCCAGCTGTGTGTCAGGTGGCCAGCTGTGTGTCAGGTGGCCAGCTGTGTGTCAGGTGGCCAGCTGTGTGTCAGGTGGCCAGCTGTGTGTCAGGTGGCCAGCTGTGTGTCAGACAAAACTGCCACAAACAACAATTGTGATCCCAAATACATCAAAGTGCCAATTCTACCGATGATCCCAAAGAGCCAAATATATTACTAAAATTGAATATATGGATGGGGTCCTGGATACAATGCCAGGAATACAATCAGATATACTCTAGAAAAAGGCACTTAAGGTGTATACACAATTTTATTGTTGTTATAGATGCAGCTACTTGGAACAAGTTCCAAGTAGCACGGGATATGGTGAGCCCGTAACTTACCAGGCACAGGAGCGGTGTCCTGTGTATATACAAATACACTGTTGTAGTGTATGTGTATAAGTATAAGTACAACTGTATACACAAGTACACTGTTGTAGTTATACTTGAGCTTGAGGTGAAGGTGTGTGAGCCAGGTGTTGTACACGGTCTGAAGCCCCACAAAATTAGCTCAACATGCGAGTCACAAAACAAGAAAAAACTGGACAAAAACACAGTGGCCTTTGTGAAAGTTTTACACAGTGGCTGAACGGAAAGTAAATGATAATTCAATTATCTGTCCGTGTGTGTATTTACGTGTGTGTGTGTTCCTATACATTGTGTGTGTGTGTGTGTGTGTGTGTGTGTGTGTGTGTGTGTGTGTGTGTGTGTGTGTGTGTGTGTGTGTGTGTGTGTGTGTGTGTGTGCGTGTGTGTGTATTCTCCTAGTTGTATTCACCTAGTTGTATTCACCTAGTTGTGCTTGCGGGGGTTGAGCTCTAGCTCTTTGGTCCCGCGTCTCAACCGTCAATCAACTGGTGTACAGGTTCCTGAGCCTATTGGGCTCTAACATATCTACACTTGAAACTGTGTATGGAGTCAGCCTCCTTCACTTCACTTCTTAATGCATTCCATTTGTCAACTACTCTGACACTAGAAAGGTCAAATAGATTGGAAAGTCTTGGGCATAGTGGTTGGGCTGGTCTTGAAGCATGACGTGAACCCAGCGATGTGTGATGTAAAGGAGGATTTCGATTTGGATTCAAAATATAACTTATTTACAAATATTCTAAGCAAAGCACAGTTAAGTAGTATACCTCATAAATAGAATAGATAAAATACAAATGACCCGAAATGGATAACAAAGAATCTGAAGAACCTTATAGGTAGAAAGAGAGCTTGGTACAAAAGGATTAAGAATGGGGAAGTCAGTTTAGAACAAGAATTCGCACAACTGGTTAGAAATGTTAAAAATGAGATAAGGAGAGCAAAAGGAAACTATGAAGTTCACGTAGCAGGCCAAGCAAAGGCAAATCCTAAACGTTTTTTTCAGTTATATCGAACAAAGGTTAGGGAAAGGATAGGTCCATTAAAAACCGAGACAGGTCAGATAGCGGATAATGACGAAGAGATGAGTAGTATTTTTAATAAATATTTTGTCTCTGTATTTACTAAAGAAGAACTTAACAATATGCCTTCAGCCGAACAAGTCTATGTGGGTGGGGACGAGGACAGGTTGACTAGTCTAACAGTTACCAGGGATGATATTATTAAACAAATAGTAAAACTCAAACCAAACAAATCCCCAGGGCCGGATGAAGTGTTTGCCAGGGTGCTTAAAGAATGCAAAGAGGAGCTTCGCGAGTCATTGTCTACCATATTTAATAAATCATTAGAGTCAGGCAGAGTTCCAGAGTCGTGGAAGGTTGCAAATGTGGTACCAATTTTTAAGAAAGGAGATAGATCACTTGCATCAAACTATCGGCCAATTAGTCTAACGTCTATTGTGGGAAAGTTACTTGAATCGATAATTGCAAATACCATTCGTCTTCATCTTGAAAAACATAAATTAATAAACGACTCACAAAATGGTTTTACAAATGGCCTTTCATGTTTAACAAATTTGTTATCTTTTTATTCCAGCATAGTTGAGGCAGTTGATAGTGGTAAGGTTTGTGATGTTGTGTACCTTGACTTTAGCAAAGCTTTTGATGCAGTGCCACATGAAAGACTGATTAAAAAAATAGAGGTTCAGGGTATTGGGGGTGCTATATTAAGCTGGATTAGGGCATGGCTATACCAAAGGAAACAGAGTTAGAATAAATGGCATTAAGACAGAGTGGTATAATATTGTTAGTGGAGTGCCTCAAGGCTCTGTCTTGGGACCTCTGTTGTTTATAATATATATAAATAATTTAGATTCAGGTTTGAGTAGCAACGTTTGCAAATTTGCCGATGATACAAAAATTGGTAGGGAAATTAAGATGGAAGAAGACTCACTATCACTACAAGTTGATCTAAATAGGGTTTTGAAATGGTCAAAAGATTGGCAGATGCAGTTTAATGCTGATAAATGTAAAGTTTTGAGGCTTGGTAATGATGATAGAGTTACAAGATACGAGCTAGATGGTGTTGTGATTTCGAAGGCGGATTGCGAAAGGGATCTGGGAGTTATGATTAGTAAGTATTTAAAACCAAAGGACCAAAGCGTGAATGTTCGCAATAAGGCAAATAAGACACTGGCCGGAAACAGGTGCAGAAGCCGTCGGAAGCGAAGAGACAGATGCGGGGGCGGAGCCGCACACACATCACCACCTCGTCGTGTACTCCACCACCCACACATGCCAGACCAGCAGCCCAGGAATGCAGAACTACCACCGGGTCAGCTGGCGGCAGGGGGAACCTCCCCACCCACTCCATAACGAGGCGACAGGTCCTGCCCAACAACGGGGGAGGGGGGGGGGGGATCCTCTTCCCGGAACAGATTAACAGGTGCAGCCGCGACCCCAATGCTATCGGCTGCCAGGTGCCCCTCAAGGCTACAACGAAAACAGGAGCGTGGCTGCCCTGCATAGACTGCTCGCAGAGTGTACCCCAGCAAGGAAACCGTGGAAGGAATCGGGGACTTGAGTCTCAAGGCTCAAGGGGTCTCCTGTGGTCCGTGTACCACAGGAGGCCCCACGCCACCTTCCGGAAGAGACGGAGTTCATACGGAGGAATACCACCGTACCATATTGGCCAAAGTATCTCCGATGCAGGCCTTCCGAAAACTCGTATGGCACACCATGCAAGGGCCACATAGGTAATTGAGCAGCAGCAGTCGGAAAAGGCGACCGTTCCGCCGTCCCCAGGGAGGGTCAATGTCCGCCCATCATAGCGGGCTACGAACTCCTTATACACCGGCGCGGAGTTAAACTTCACTAGTGCACGGTGGGTCGTCAGGAGCTAGAGCCCGTACACCTCAGACACGAACATGTAACATGTCCAACAACACAACCTCAACAGCACGGTACGAATCACGGCCTGAAAACTCCAAACCCACAGTCTCCTTCCGGCGAACAGTGGGGGGGGGGGGGGGGGCAAGGGGCCGACACGCCAAACAGCACACTACCTCACGCAGCTCCAGGCACCAACTGTTTGTGTGTAAATGATATATTGTATGTAAATGTTATATTTTGTGTGAAAATATTATATTTGTACATAAATGACATATTTTGCGTGTAAATGTTGCATTTTCTGCATAAATGATATATATGTGTGCAAAAGTCATATTTTGTGTTTTTTTTAAACGATGAATGTGTTATATATAACTCTTAATATAACTAAAGAAGGACAAGCAAAGCTAGGATAGGTTAGGATAAGACAGGATAGGTGTAGTTAAGATAGGATAGATTGGTAGGGCTAGAAGGAAGCAATTTAAACCCCTCCTTTTTAGCAAATTATATATGATGGGAGGGAGCAACTGATAAATGATACGAAAACAAGGAAATACCCCTAGTGTATGCCCGGCTGGTCGGGAAAACAATTGAAACTTCCCTATGACTATGCCCGGCAAGGGAAAAAAGCAAAACTGCCGGGCATAGTCATAACTCCCACTACTGATATGGACTCCATGCTAGAGCTGCATACTTCATGATTGGTCTGACATATGTGGTATACAAAGTTCTGACTGATTCCTTACACGTTTCTAAAAGCTTTTCTTATGTTGGCCAACCTGGCATATGCTGCTGATGTTATCGTCTTGATATGGGCTTCGAGGGACAGGTTTGGCGTGATATCAACCCCCACATCTTTCTCTCTCTAATTCTTGAAGAATTTCAAGAGTCAGTGTGTGTGTGTGTGTGTGTGTGTGTGTGTGTGTGTGTGTGTGTGTGTGTGTGTGTGTGTGTCTGTGTGCGCATGTGTGTGTGTGTGTGTGTGTGTGTGTGTGTCTGTGTGCGCATGTGTGTGTGTGTGTGTGTGTGTGTGTGTGTGTGTGTGTGTGTGTGTGTGTGTGTGTGTCTGTGTGCGCATGTATGTGTGTGTGTGTGTGTGTGTGTGTGTGTGTGTGTGTGTGTGTACTCACCTAGTTGTACTCACCTAGTTGTGCTTGCGGGGGTTGAGCTCTGGCTCTTTGGTCCCGCCTCTCAACCGTCAATCAACAGGTGTACAGTTTCCTGAGCCTACTGGGCTCTATCATATCTACACTTGAAACTGTGTATGGAGTCAGCCTCCACCACATCGCTTCCTAATGCATTCCATTCGGGCTCACCATAGCCCGTGCTACTTTCAACTTTATGTTCCCAGTAGCTGAATCTTAAACAACAACAACAACAACATGTTTTCAAACAGACTCAAACACGCAAATTAGAGTTCATGGCGCATTGGTTAGACACTCGCCCCGCGCTTCACGATCTATTTGGCTGGGTTCATATCCTGGTCGGGGAGGATTGACTAGGCCCCAATCCATAACTATAGTCTCTGTTCACCCAGCAGTGAATGGGCACAACTAGGTGAGTACACACACACACACACACACCACACACACACACACACACACACACACACACACACACACACACACACACACACACACACACACACGCATGTGTGTATGTGTGTGTGTGTGTGGTTATGTACATACTTCTGTATGTACATGTGTGCCTATATCATATTTTTTATTTACATGTACAAGAGTTGTTACAGTGTTGTACAGCCACTAACACGTCAAGCGTTTCGGCAAGCGCTTAACCCTAATTTTCCTCGGAGTACGACCCGCCAAATCGTTTAACAATCAGGTACCCATTCACTGCTGGGTGAACAGAGACTATAGTTATGGATTGGGGCCTAGTCAATCCTCCCCGACCAGGATATGAACCCAGCCAAAGAGCTCGTGAAGCGCGGGGCGAGTGTCTAACCAATGCCCCATGAACTCTAATTTGCGTGTTTGAGTCTGTTTGAAAACATGTTGTTGTTGTTGTTGTTTAAGATTCAGCTACTGGGAACATAAAGTTGAAAGTAGCACGGGCTATGGTGAGCCCGTAGTGGACTTATGAAAACATAATATATATGCTAATAAACGCAGTAAAACAGGAGACATGCAGACAAGCGTCTGAAATTGATATAAGTTAATTAAGACGTCTTCAGGTTGGATGAATTATGGTGAGGTGTAAATAATGACGTCAACAAGCAATAACCCGCTAGTTAACTGTTGAGTCGTTGACACGACTAATGAGACCATAGAATACCTTACTGACCACCTGGGGTTGTGTCAGACGCCCTCACCACCTGGGGTTGTGTCAGACGCCCTCACCACCTGGGGTTGTGTTAGACGCCCTCACCACCTGGGGTTGTGTCAGACGCCCTCACCACCTGGGGTTGTGTCAGACGCCCTCACCACCTGGGGTTGTGTCAGACGCCCTCACCACCTGGGGTTGTGTCAGACGCCCTCACCACCTGGGGTTGTGTTAGACGCCCTCACCACCTGGGGTTGTGTCAGACGCCCTCACCACCTGGGGTTGTGTCAGACGCCCTCACCACCTGGGGTTGTGTCAGACGCCCTCACCACCTGGGGTTGTGTCAGACGCCCTCACCACCACATAACTTATGACTCTTCTTAACTGCCAGTCAGACCTTGGTCCGTCACTGTCCAACCAGACAATCAGGGCATTTTGAGTATAGTTAAAGTTCAGTCTAAAGGAACTACAGCCTTGTAATCACGAGAAAAACTAGTACACTTGGAGCCCGTTGGTAGGATAGTTCCTTAATTTTTTTTAAGTATATGTATTTATTTTGAAGTATTACTATGGTATGCTTATAGCTGTTTGATGTATTTATATATCGTGGTATAGATTCATTAAGGAGGCCATCTTGGGATGTGTAGATCACAAAATGGTCATATTAAGCTGGCTTGACACTGTGTGTCTCGGGAGAGCTTGGCTTGCTCTATACGGTGCCATGCTTGGCTTGCTCTATACAGTGCCATGCTTGGCTTGCTCTATACAGTGCCATGCTTGGCTTGCTCTATACAGTGCCATGCTTGGCTTGCTCTATACAGTGCCATGCTTGGCTTGCTCTATACAGTGCCATGCTTGGCTTGCTCTATACAGTGCCATGCTTGGCTTGCTCTATACAGTGCCATGCTTGGCCCATGTACTTTCATACATCATGTACTCAGACACGTCATGTTATAGTTGTGGTGGACAAAGGTCCACAACACTCGCTCAAGCTCCTGTGTTATGTGCTGCTCTCGCCTCTAACATTACCCGCACTAACGTGTTGCCAACCTTGTCAACACCAAAACTGCCATTTAAACATTATTTTTGCTGTCCATAGACACAAAGTCTAATCCCCAGGATAACATTAATATGTATTACATAATAATGCACATCAATTCAAAGTTCATTTAAGAGTGTTAGAAAATCCCATCATAAAATATGTAAGAAATCGTATGAATAAAAATGCCAGCCCCAAAAAAATCATCATGAAAAGAAAGTGTAAATTAGAAAGAGAAGGAATATAATTAAGGTTTCAGATACCAGCGAAGCGGAATGATGACTTAGATTTGTGTGAGTTGGTGGAGAGGGTTTCATCACAAGGGTGACTGGCGGGGAAACACCTTACAAACGCTCATTCCTTCAGGTTCCCCCGCCAGCTTTCACTTGTTTCTCTCACAGTTTGTCAATGATGAGATGGTGGGGGGGAGGGGTGATGCTGGCCACTCTGGAGATGATTGTGATGATGGAGATTGTTACAAATCAACAATACTTAATTCTGACATTTATCATGTTATGTGATAACATGATAAATGTTATCACATAAATCTTTTTGTTATGTGAGATTATTCATGTGAGAGGAGAGAGTGGCGTCTCGTGGGGGGGGGGGGTAATACCCATATAAGGATACCAGCACTGATGAGCGCATTGTACCAACTTAGTGTCATGATTAAACCCCTGTAATTATTCTTTATTATTGCAGGTACATAATATACAATGTAGGTACATTGTTTATTACACCTATTAGTGATTAATGTATTTACTATGTTTATAATATTGTTTGTCAGCAATACTCCCAGCTAGCAGAGTATCTGAGAGTATCCATGTGGGTCTTAGAGTGGCAACATGTAGACGCCACGGCGCCTGGGCGTCAGGGCAGCCAGTAGTGTGGGTGGAGGTGGCTGGGCGTCAGGGCAGCCAGTAGTGTGGGTGGAGGTGGCTGGGCGTCAGGGCAGCCAGTAGTGTGGGTGGAGGTGGCTGGGCGTCAGGGCAGCCAGTAGTGTGGGTGGAGGTGGCTGGGCGTCAGGGCAGCCAGTAGTGTGGGTGGAGGTGGCTGGGCGTCAGGGCAGCCAGTAGCGTGGGTGGAGGTGGCTGGGCGCCAGGGCAGCCAGTAGTGTGGGTGGAGGTGGCTGGGCGTCGAGGCAGCCAGTAGCGTGGGTGGAGGTGGCTGGAGTGGACCTGTAGTTGTGAGACAAATCTTTGGAACCTGTTTTTGCTCAATTAACATAACTAATTATCTGGTTAGACCATTATTTGCATATCCAACTATTCATGTATAGATTAATCAAGTGATCAGTGCTTATTAACTGTTATTTCACCTCTTTAATGTCTTTGAATATTTGTGGAGATACTTAGTACTAGAGTTTCATTGTTATTGTTTGTTCTGTGTTATCCCATCAAGAAGTATATTGATGTGTTTGTGAAGGAGTCGTTTGTTTCAGCCCTAGACATTTGTTACTGACAATGTCACATTTATTAATAATTTCCGCCTGCAAGGCACATGAACCACACCCAGATGCACAGGGCTCGTATCAGAGAGGCTGGAGAGGCTGGTGTCATAAATATTGTTTACAGGGATTTGTGACGGAGGAATCACAAGAATTACACTCCAGGAATGACAGTTCTTATAGTAAGTATTTGGTGGGAAGTACATAATGGCAAGTAACGGACCAGAAAAATAAAGCTAATAACCAAACTTTAATATGCTTAGGCCTCGTATAGATCATATATGTAATATATTAGGCCTAAAATAGTGTGTATTAGGCCTAACAATGCCAGGAAAGGTTTAGTTTAGGTCATTTATTAAAAAAAGTTACCTGTTTGGCCAAATTTAGTACTACAAAGTTCACTTTGTGGTGATCCGTCACTATATGTGGTGGTCCGTCACTATATGTGGTGGTCCATCACTATATGGGGTGTCCGTCCTATATGTGGTTTTCGTCACTATATGTGGTGGTCCGTCACTATATATGTGGTGGTCCGTCACTATATGTGGTGGTCATCACTATATGTGGTGGTGGTCCGTCACTGTATGTGGTGGTCAGTCACTATATGTGGTGATCCGTCACTATATGTGGTGGTCCGTCACTATATGTGGTGGTCCGTCACTATATGTGGTGGTCCGTCACTATATGTGGTGGTCCGTCACTATATGTGGTGATCCGTCACTATATGTGGTGATCCGTCACTATATGTGGTGGTCCGTCACTATATGTGGTGGTCCGTCACTATATGTGGTGGTCCGTCACTATATGTGGTGGTCCGTACTATATGTGTGGTCCGTCACTATATGTGGTGATCCGTCACTATATGTGGTGATCCGTCACTATATGTGGTGGTCCGTCACTATATGTGGGTGGTCCGTCACTATATGTGGTGTCCGTCACTATATGTGGTGATCCGTCACTATATGTGGTGATCCGTCACTATATGTGGTGGTCCGTCACTATATGTGGTGGTCATCATTATATGTGGTGGTGGTCCGTCACTATATGTGGTGGTCCGTCACTATATGTGGTGATCCGTCACTATATGTGGTGTGGTCCGTCACTATATGTGGTGATCCGTCACTATATGTGGTGATCCGTCACTATATGTGGTGATCCGTCACTATATGTGGTGGTGGTCCGTCACTATATGTGGTGGTCCGTCACTATATGTGGTGGTGTCCGTCACTATGTTGTGGTGGTCCGTCACTATATGTGGTGGTGGTCCGTCACTATATGTGGTGGTGGTCCGTCACTATATGTGGTGGTCCGTCACTATATGTGGTGGTGGTCCGTCACTATATGTGGTGGTGGTCCGTCACTATATGTGGTGATCCGTCACTATATGTGGTGGTCCGTCACTATGGTGGTCCGTCTATATGTGGTGATCCGTCACTATATGTGGTGATCCGTCACTATATGTGTGTCCGTCACTATATGTGGTGGTCCGTCACTATATGTGGTGGTCCGTCACTATATGTGGTGGTCCGTCACATATGTGGTGGTCCGTCACTATATGTTGGGTCCGTCACTATATGTGGTGGTCCGTCACTATATGTGGTGGTCCGTCACTATATGTGGTGGTCCGTCA
The DNA here is from genome assembly GCA_020271785.1 of Procambarus virginalis. NCBI lineage: Eukaryota > Metazoa > Arthropoda > Malacostraca > Decapoda > Cambaridae > Procambarus > Procambarus virginalis. Next base: position 27,628 of record WNGS01126648.1, on the reverse strand, counting down.
TATATGTGGGGGTGGTCCGTCACTGTATGTGGTGGTCCGTCACTATATGTGGTGGTCCGTCACTATATGTGGTGGTCCGTCACTATATTGGTTGGTCCGTCACTATATGTGGTGGTCCGTCACTATATGTGGTTGTCCGTCACTATAAGGTGGTCCGTCACTATATGTGGTGGTCCGTCACTATATGTGGTGGTCCGTCACTACATGTGGTGTCCTCACTATGTGATGGTAGTCCGTCACTATATGTGGTGGTCCGTCACTATATGTGGTGGTCCGTCACTACATGTGGTGGTCCGTCACTATGTGATGGTAGTCCGTCACTATGTGATGGTAGTCCGTCACTATGTGATGGTAGTCCGTCACTATATGTGGTGGTCCGTCACTATATGTGGTGGTCCGTCACTATATGTGGTGGTCCGTCACTATATGTGGTGGTCCGTCACTACATGTGGTGGTCCGTCACTATATGTGGTGGTCCGTACTATATGTGGTGGTCCGTCACTATATGTGGTGGTCCGTCACTACATGTGGGGGTCCGTCACTATATGTGGTGGTCCTCCGTCACTATATGTGGGTGATTTGGTGGGTGAATTAAATGGGTGAGGACAGGTACACAGAGAAAGACAGAGAGGTGTGTGAAAACTCAACAACAGATTCCAGGAGGTCTTCACAATAGAACGAGGTGAAGTGCTTGCACTAGGAGAGGTGGCAGTAAATCAGGCAGCCTTGGAAGGGTTCGAAATTTCCAGAGATGAGGTAAAGAGGCATCTGTTGGATGTGGACTAAGAAAGGCTGTTGGTCCGGACGGAATCTCACCATGGGTACTGAAAGAGTGTGCAGAAGTATTTTCCTTGCCACTCTCCATTGTGTTTTGGAGGTCACTGGAGATGGGAGAATACCAGAAATATAAAAGAGGGCAAATGTAGTCCCAATATACAAACGGGCGACAGGCAAGAGGCCTGAACTACAGGCCAGTGTCTTTAACGTGTATACCATGCAAGTTATGGAGAAGATTGCGAGAAAGAACCTAGTAACACATCTGGAGAGAAGGGACTTCGTGACACAACCACCAGCATGGGTTCAGTAGAGAATATCTTGCCTCACAGGCTTAATAGAATTCTTTGATCAGGTAACAAAGATTAAGCAAGAAAGAGAAGGTTGGGGACTGCTCTTCCAGGACCGTTAGAAAGCCTTTGACCCAGTACCCCATAAGAGGCTGGTGCATAAGCTGGAGAAACAGGCAAGAGTAACTGGTAGGGTGATCCTGTAGATAAGAGAGTACTTACGCAATAAGCAAAGAGTTACTGGTGATGGGTGATGTGGTGTTTGTGTGATGCTGAGGAAGTCTTGTTGTAGGGTTGATACAAAGCCATTGCTTGGTTACTGACTTTAATACTTAAGATGATACTGACTAGCAGCTTCCAAGCTGGTGGCGTCCTGTATGCTTTCTTGTTTACCTCTACTGCTGGCGTCTGAACCGCAGCGCATACAATCGGATGGTACCGTTTTCTATGACCATAACATCCCTCCTTTTCTTTAAAAAGAATGAATACAAAATGTCCACCATGCTTGTAGCACAAAGCAAAGTTATTGACACAAAGTAAGTTATTAACATATCAAGAGATATTGCATACATTTAACATTAATTAAGCACACAAAGAATTTAAACAACTTAATCTTTACCCACAGGATTTCAATGTTAAAATACATATGCAATGTTTTTTTTTTTAAACCTAGAAGGGACCACCTCTGGTGCAAGTGTAGGGACCCATAACCTCGAGAAGAAAATAAAGAGTACTCAGAGAAGACCTTGTGGATCCTCACTGAACACTTTGATATTTTCTTCTCCTACCACCCCTATTCTTTTGGTATGTGTGTATATTTATCTACTTTATTTGAAAATGTCATTACACAAAAAAGTTACAATATTGATTACATGCAGGGTACCAGGCTGCTTGTCACAAGTTGATAGCTCCTCCAGCTCCTCAGATGGTGGGCAGGAACCATGGATGCCGTGAGCATTTCCTCTCTGGATTGCCACACTAAGGCGCTGAAAAAGAAAACTGGCGCTCTAGGGTCTCTAGTTGTTTTGATACCTTAGACCTTAACTCCTTCAAAAAGCTAGCAGCACTTTTTACCCCAGGCACCAAGTGTCTCTGAGGGAATGGGGACAAATTGTAGTGGTGCTCAAGTCTCTGTATTTACGTGACTTGGCCGCTTCCCGTTTATTGCAGCTCCTCCTGCTTGTGTTGCACTGAAGTCAACATAGGTATTGGCTAAAGTTGAAATGCAAGTGTAGTCCCCACCCAACTGTCTACCATTCTTCTAGGGGTTCACCGTGATTCCGTCTGGGCGACCGACAGGCTCATCAGAGTTGCGGGACATTAGGTACGGGGATCTCTCTCTGCTGGACAGCCGGCTGTGGTAGGCTTCTCTTAATAATGTCATTGACCTCACGTGTCTTGCATGCCATCCTCCTGTTCTTTGGCCAGGAAGGCCATGCCGTCCGTACCTGTCGGCCTCTGCTTCGCGCCAATACACCTGTATTCGGTGTGGATTGGGGCAGCANTGTGTCATGTGGCCAGCTGTGTGTCAGGTGGCCAGCTGTGTGTCAGGTGTCCAGCTGGTGTCATGTGGCCAGCTGTGGTCAGGTGGCCAGCTGTGTGTTTGGTGACCAGAGTGTGTCAAGTGACCAGCTGTGTGTCAGGTGGCCAGCTGTGTGTCATGTGGCCAGCTGTATGTCAGGTTGCAAGCTGGGGGTCAGGTAGCCAGCTATGTGTCACGTTGCCAGCTGTGTCATGTGGCCAGCTGTGTGTCATGTGGCCAGGTGTGTGTCAGGTGGCCAGTTGTGTGTCAGGTAGCCAGCTATGTGTCATGTTGCCAGCTGTGTCATGTGGCCAGCTGTGTGTCATGTGGCCAGGTGTGTGTCAGGTGGCCAGTGGTGTGTCTTGTGGCCAGCTGTGTGTCAGGTGGCCAGCTGCTTGTCAGGTGGGCAGCTGTGGGTCAGGTAGCCAGCTGTGTGTCATGTAGCAAGCTGTGTGTCATGTGGCCAGCTGTGTGTCAGGTGGCTAGCTGGTGTCATGTGGCAGCTGTGTGTCAGGTGGCCAGCTGTGTGTCATGTAGCCAGCTGTGTGTCAGGTGGCCAGGTGTGTGTCATGTGCCAGCTGTGTATCAGGTGGCCAGCTGTGTGTCATGTGGCCAGCAGTGTGTCAGGTGATCAGCTGTGTGCCAGATGGCCAGCTGTGTGTCATGTGGCCAGCTGTGTATCAGGTGGCCAGCTGTGTGTCAGGTGGCCACTGTGTGTCAAGTAGCTATCTGTGTGTCATGTGGCCAGCTGTGTCATGTGGCCATCTGTGTGTCATGTGGCAAGCTGTGTGTCAGGTGGCCAGCTGTGTTTCAACGGGCCAGCTGTGGTCAGGTGGCGAGCTGGTGTCAGGTCACCAGCTGTATGTCATGTGTGTCACGTGGCCAGCTGCATGTCAGGTAGCCAGCTGTGTGTCAGGTAGCCAGCTGTGCGTCAGGTGGCCAGCTGTGTGTCAGGTGGGCAGCTGTGTGTCAGGTGGCCAGCTATGTGTTTGGTGACCAGATGTGTGTCAGGTGACCAGGTGTTGTCATGTGGCCAGCTGTATGTTGTCAGGTGGCCAGCTGTGTGTAAGGTAGCCAGCTATGTGTCATGTTGACAGCTGTGTCATGTGGCCCGCTGTGTGTCATGTGGCCAGCTGTGTGTCAGGTGGCAAGTGTGTGTCAGGTAGCCAGCTATGTGTCATGTTGCCAGCTGTGTCATGTGGCCAGCTGTGTCATGTGGCCAGCTGTGTGTCAGGTGGCCAGTTGTGTGTCTTGTGGCCAGCTGTGTGTCAGGTGGCCAATTGTGTGTCAGGTGGCCAGCTGTATGTCATGTGCTCAGATGTGTGTCAGGTGACCAGCTGTGTGTCATGTGGCCAGCTGTGTGTCAGGTGGCCAGCTGTGTTTCAGGTGGGTTAACTGTGTGGCATGTGGTCAGCTGTATGTCATCTGGCCAGCTGTGTGGCATGTGGCCAGCTGTGTGTCATGTGGCCAGCTGTGTGTCAGGTGGCCAGCTGTGTGTCAAGTAGCTATCTGTGTGTCATGTGGCCAGCTGTGTCATGTGGCCAGCTGTGTGGCATGTGGCCAGCTGTGTGTCAAGTAGCTATCTGTGTGTCATGTGGCCAGCTGTGTCATGTGGCCAGCTGTGTCATGTGGCCAGCTGTGTGTCATGTGGCCAGCTGTGTGTCAGGTGGCCAGCTGTGTGTCAGGTGGCCAGCTGTGTGTCAAGTAGCTATCTGTGTGTCATGTGGCCAGCTGTGTCATGTGGCCAGCTGTGTGTCATGTGCTCAGATGTGTGTCAGGTGGCCAGCTATTTATCATGTTGCCAGCTGTGTGTCAGGTGGCCAACTGTGTGCCATGTGGTCAGCTGTGCGTCATGTGGCCAGCTGTGTGGCATGTGGCCAGCTGTGTGGCATGTGGCCAGCTGTGTGTCAAGTAGCTATCTGTGTGTCATGTGGCCAGCTGTGTCATGTGGCCAGCTGTGTCATGTGGCCAGCTGTGTGTCATGTGGCCAGCTGTGTGTCAGGTGGCCAGCTGTGTGTCAGGTGGCCAGCTGTGTGTCAAGTAGCTATCTGTGTGTCATGTGGCCAGCTGTGTCATGTGGCCAGCTGTGTGTCAGATTGCCAGCTGTGTTTCATGTGGCCAGCTGTGTGTCAGGTGGCCAGCTGTGTGTCAGGTGGCCAGCTGTGTGTCAGGTGGCCACCTGTGTGTCAGGTGGCCAGCTGTGTTTCATTTGGCCAGCTGTGTGTCAGGTCGCCAGCTGAATGTCATGTGTGTCACGTGGCCAGCTGCATGTCATGTGGCCAGCTGTGTGTCAGGTAGCCAGCTGTATGTCAGGTGGCCAGTTGTGTGTCAGGTGGGCAGCTGTATATCAGGTAGCCAGTTGTGTGTCAGGTGACCAGTTGTGTGTCATGGGGCCAGCTGTGTATCATGGGCCAGCTGTGTGTCATGTGGCCAGCTGTGAGTCAGGTGGCCAGCTATGTATCATGTGGCCAGCTGTGTGTCAGGTGGCCAGCTGTGTGTCATGTGGCCAGCTGTGTGTCAGGTGGCCAGCTGTGTGTCATGTGGCCAGCTGTGTGTCAGGTGGCCAGCTATGTATCATGTTGCCAGCTGTGTGTCATGTGGCCAGCTGTGTATCAGGTGGCCAGCTGTGTGTCATGTGGCCAGCTGTGTGTCAGGTGGCCAGCTGTGTGTCAGGTGTCCAGCTGTGTGTCATGGGCCAGCTGTGTGTCAGGTGGCCAGCTGTGTGTTTGGTGACCAGATGTGTGTCAAGTGACCAGCTGTGTGTCAGGTGGCCAGCTGTGTGTCATGTGGCCAGCTGTATGTCAGGTTGCAAGCTGGGTGTCAGGTAGCCAGCTGTGTGTCACGTTGCCAGCTGTGTCATGTGGCCAGCTGTGTGTCATGTGGCCAGTGTGTGTCAGGTGGCCAGTTGTGTGTCAGGTAGCCAGCTATGTGTCATGTTGCCAGCTGTGTCATGTGGCCAGCTGTGTGTCATGTGGCCAGTGTGTGTCAGGTGGCCAGTGGTGTGTCTTGTGGCCAGCTGTGTGTCAGGTGGCCAGCTGCTTGTCAGGTGGGCAGCTGTGGGTCAGGTAGCCAGCTGTGTGTCATGTAGCCAGCTGTGTGTCAGGTGGCCAGGTGTGTGTCATGTGGCCAGCTGTGTATCAGGTGGCCAGCTGTGTGTCATGTGGCCAGCAGTGTGTCAGGTGATCAGCTGTGTGCCAGATGGCCAGCTGTGTGTCATGTGGCCAGCTGTGTATCAGGTGGCCAGCTGTGTGTCAGGTGGCCACTGTGTGTCAAGTAGCTATCTGTGTGTCATGTGGCCAGCTGTGTCATGTGGCCATCTGTGTGTCATGTGGCAAGCTGTGTGTCAGGTGGCCAGCTGTGTTTCAACGGGCCAGCTGTGTGGTCAGGTGGCGAGCTGTGTGTCAGGTCACCAGCTGTATGTCATGTGTGTCACGTGGCCAGCTGCATGTCAGGTAGCCAGCTGTGTGTCAGGTAGCCAGCTGTGTGTCAGGTGGCCAGCTGTGTGTCAGGTGGGCAGCTGTGTGTCAGATAGGCAGCTGTGTGTCAGGTGGCCAGCTGTATATCAGGTAGCCAGCTGTGTGTCAGGTGGCCAGTTGTGTGTCATGGGGCCAGCTGTGTGTCATGGGGCCAGCTGTGTGTCATGTGGCCAGCTGTGTGTCAGGTGGCCAGCTATGTATCATGTGGCCAGCTGTGTGTCAGGTGGCCAGCTGTGTGTCATGTGGCCAGCTGTGTGTCAGGTGGCCAGCTGTGTGTCATGTTGCCAGCTGTGTGTGTCAGGTGGCCAGCTATTTATCATGTTGCCAGCTGTGTGTCATGTGGCCAGCTGTGTGTCAGGTGACCAGCTGTGTGTCAGGTGGCCAGGTGTGTGTCATGTGGCCAGCTGTGTATCAGGTGGCCAGCTGTGTGTCATGTGGCCAGCTGTATGTCAGGTGGCCAACTGTGTGTCAGGTGGCCAGCTGTGTGTCATGTGGCCAGCTGTGTGTCAGGTGGCCAGCTGTGTGTTGGTGACCAGATGTGTGTCAGGTGACCAGCTGTGTATCAGGTGGCCAGCTGTGTGTCATGTGGCCAGCTGTATGTTGTCAGGTGGCCAGCTGTTTGTCAGGTAGCCAGCTGTGTGTCAGGTAGCCAGCTGTGTGTCAGGTGGCCAGCTGTGTGTCAGGTGGGCAGCTGTGTGTCAGATAGGCAGCTGTGTGTCAGGTAGCCAGCTGTATATCAGGTAGCCAGCTGTGTGTCAGGTGGCCAGTTGTGTGTCATGGGGCCAGCTGTGTGTCATGGGGCCAGCTGTGTGTCATGTGGCCAGCTGTGTGTCAGGTGGCCAGCTATGTATCATGTGGCCAGCTGTGTGTCAGGTGGCCAGCTGTGTGTCATGTGGCCAGCTGTGTGTCAGGTGGCCAGCTGTGTGTCATGTTGCCAGCTGTGTGTGTCAGGTGGCCAGCTATTTATCATGTTGCCAGCTGTGTGTCATATGGCCAGCTGTGTGTCAGGTGACCAGCTGTGTGTCAGGTGGCCAGGTGTGTGTCATGTGGCCAGCTGTGTATCAGGTGGCCAGCTGTGTGTCATGTGGCCAGCAGTGTGTCAGGTAGCCAGCTGTGTGTCAGGTAGCCAGCTGTGTGTCAGGTGGGCAGCTGTGTGTCAGGTGGCCAGCTATGTGTTTGGTGACCAGATGTGTGTCAGGTGACCAGGTGTGTGTCATGTGGCCAGCTGTATGTTGTCAGGTGGCCAGCTGTGTGTAAGGTAGCCAGCTATGTGTCATGTTGCCAGCTGTGTCATGTGGCCCGCTGTGTGTCATGTGGCCAGCTGTGTGTCAGGTGGCAAGTTGTGTGTCAGGTAGCCAGCTATGTGTCATGTTGCCAGCTGTGTCATGTGGCCAGCTGTGTCATGTGGCCAGCTGTGTGTCAGGTGGCCAGTTGTGTGTCTTGTGGCCAGCTGTGTGTCAGGTGGCCAATTGTGTGTCAGGTGGCCAGCTGTATGTCATGTGCTCAGATGTGTGTCAGGTGACCAGCTGTGTGTCATGTGGCCAGCTGTGTGTCAGGTGGCCAGCTGTGTTTCAGGTGGTTAACTGTGTGGCATGTGGTCAGCTGTATGTCATCTGGCCAGCTGTGTGGCATGTGGCCAGCTGTGTGTCATGTGGCCAGCTGTGTGTCAGGTGGCCAGCTGTGTGTCAAGTAGCTATCTGTGTGTCATGTGGCCAGCTGTGTCATGTGGCCAGCTGTGTGGCATGTGGCCAGCTGTGTGTCAAGTAGCTATCTGTGTGTCATGTGGCCAGCTGTGTCATGTGGCCAGCTGTGTCATGTGGCCAGCTGTGTGTCATGTGGCCAGCTGTGTGTCAGGTGGCCAGCTGTGTGTCAGGTGGCCAGCTGTGTGTCAAGTAGCTATCTGTGTGTCATGTGGCCAGCTGTGTCATGTGGCCAGCTGTGTGTCATGTGCTCAGATGTGTGTCAGGTGGCCAGCTATTTATCATGTTGCCAGCTGTGTGTCAGGTGGCCAACTGTGTGCCATGTGGTCAGCTGTGCGTCATGTGGCCAGCTGTGTGGCATGTGGCCAGCTGTGTGGCATGTGGCCAGCTGTGTGTCAAGTAGCTATCTGTGTGTCATGTGGCCAGCTGTGTCATGTGGCCAGCTGTGTCATGTGGCCAGCTGTGTGTCATGTGGCCAGCTGTGTGTCAGGTGGCCAGCTGTGTGTCAGGTGGCCAGCTGTGTGTCAAGTAGCTATCTGTGTGTCATGTGGCCAGCTGTGTCATGTGGCCAGCTGTGTGTCAGATTGCCAGCTGTGTTTCATGTGGCCAGCTGTGTGTCAGGTGGCCAGCTGTGTGTCAGGTGGCCAGCTGTGTGTCAGGTGGCCAGCTGTGTGTCAGGTGGCCAGCTGTGTTCATTTGGCCAGCTGTGTGTCAGGTCGCCAGCTGAATGTCATGTGTGTCACGTGGCCAGCTGCATGTCATGTGGCCAGCTGTGTGTCAGGTAGCCATCTGTATGTCAGGTGGCCAGTTGTGTGTCAGGTGGGCAGCTGTATATCAGGTAGCCAGTTGTGTGTCAGGTGACCAGTTGTGTGTCATGGGGCCAGCTGTGTGTCATGGGGCCAGCTGTGTGTCATGTGGCCAGCTGTGAGTCAGGTGGCCAGCTATGTATCATGTGGCCAGCTGTGTGTCAGGTGGCCAGCTGTGTGTCATGTGGCCAGCTGTGTGTCAGGTGGCCAGCTGTGTGTCATGTGGCCAGCTGTGTGTCAGGTGGCCAGCTATGTATCATGTTGCCAGCTGTGTGTCAGGTGGCCAGCTGTGTGTCAGGTGCCAGCTGTGTGTCATGTGGCCAGCTGTGTGTCAGGTGGCCAGCTGTGTGTCAGGTGGCCAGCTGTGTGTCAGGTGTCCAGCTGTGTGTCATGTGGCCAGCTGTGTGTCAGGTGGCCAGCTGTGTGTTGGTGACCAGATGTGTGTCAAGTGACCAGCTGTGTGTCAGGTGGCCAGCTGTGTGTCATGTGGCCAGCTGTATGTCAGGTTGCAAGCTGGGTGTCAGGTAGCCAGCTATGTGTCACGTTGCCAGCTGTGTCATGTGGCCAGCTGTGTGTCATGTGGCCAGGTGTGTGTCAGGTGGCCAGTTGTGTGTCAGGTAGCCAGCTATGTGTCATGTTGCCAGCTGTGTCATGTGGCCAGCTGTGTGTCATGTGGCCAGGTGTGTGTCAGGTGGCCAGTGGTGTGTCTTGTGGCCAGCTGTGTGTCAGGTGGCCAGCTGCTTGTCAGGTGGGCAGCTGTGGGTCAGGTAGCCAGCTGTGTGTCAGGTGGCTAGCTGTGTGTCATGTGGCCAGCTGTGTGTCAGGTGGCCAGCTGTGTGTCATGTAGCCAGCTGTGTGTCAGGTGGCCAGCTGTGTGTCATGTGGCCAGCTGTGTGTCAGGTGGCCAGCTGTGTGTCATGTGGCCAGCTGTGAGGCGGGTGACCAGCTGTGTGTCAGGTGGCTAGCTGTGTGTCAGGTGGCCAACTGTGTGTCAGGTGGCCAGCTGTGTGTCATGTGGCCAGCTGTGTGTCAGGTGGCCAGCTGTGTGTCATGTGACCAGCTGTGTGTCAGGTGGCCAGCTATGTGTCAGGTGGCCAGCTGTGTGTCTTATGGCCAGCTGTGTGTCAGGTGGCCAGCTGTGTGTCTTATGGCCAGCTGTGTGTCAGGTGGCCAGCTGTGTGTCTTATGGCCAGCTGTGTGTCAGGTGGCCAGCTGTGTGTCAGGTGGCCAGCTGTGTGTCAGGTAGCCAGCTGTGTGTCAGGTGGCCAACTGTGTGTCAGGTGGCTAGCTGTGTGTCAGGTGGCCAGCTGTGTGTCAGGTGGCCAGCTGTGTGTCAGGTGGCCAGCTGTGTGTCAGGTAGCCAGCTGTGTGTCAGGTGGCCAGCTGTGTGTCAGGGTGGCCAGCTGTGTGTCAGGTGGCCAGCTGTGTGTCAGGTGGCCAGCTGTGTGTGAGGTAGCCAGCTGTGTGTCAGGTGGCCAGCTGTGTGTCAGGTGGCCAGCTGTGTGTCAGGTGGCCAGCTGTGTGTCAGGTGGCCAGCTGTGTGTCAGGTGGCCAGCTGTGTGTCAGGTGGCCAGCTGTGTGTCAGGTGGCCTGCTGTGTGTCAGGTGGCCAGCTGTGTGTCAGGTGGGCAGCTGTGTGTCAGGTGGCCAGCTGTGTGTCAGGTGGCCAGCTGTGTGTCAGGTGGCCAGCTGTGTGTCAGGTGGCCAGCTGTGTGTCAGGTGGCCAGCTGTGTGTCAGGTAGCCTGTGTGTCAGGTGGCCAGCTGTGTGTCAGGTGGCCAGCTGTGTGTCAGGTAGCCTGCTGTGTGTCAGGTGGCCAGCTGTGTGTCAGGTGGGCAGCTGTGTGTCAGGTGGCCAGCTGTGTGTCAGGTGGCCAGCTGTGTGTCAGGTGGCCAGCGTGTGTCAGGTGGCCAGCTGTGTGTCAGGTGGCCAGCTGTGTGTCAGGTGGCCAGCTGTGTGTCAGGTGGCCAGCTGTGTGTCAGACAAAACTGCCACAAACAACAATTGTGATCCCAAATACATCAAAGTGCCAATTCTACCGATGATCCAAAGAGCCAATATATTACTAAAATTGAATATATGGATGGGGGTCCTGGATACAATGCCAGGATACAATCAGATATACTCTAGAAAAAGGCACTTAAGGTGTATACACAATTTTATTTTGTTATAGATGCAGCTACTTGGAACAAGTTCCAAGTAGCACGGGATATGGTGAGCCCGTAACTTACCAGGCACAGGAGCGGTGTCCTGTGTATATACAAACATGTTGTAGTGTATGTTATAAGTATAAGTACAACTGTATACACAAGTACACTGTTGTAGTTATACTTGAGCTTGAGGTGAAGGTGTGTGAGCCAGGTGTTGTACACGGTCTGAAGCCCCACAAAATTAGCTCAACATGCGAGTCACAAAAAAAGAAAAAATGGACAAAAAACACAGTGGCCTTTGTGAAAGTTTACACAGTGGCTGAACGGAAAGTAAATGATAATTCAATTATCTGTCCGTGTGTGTATTTACGTGTGTGTGTGTTCCTATACATTGTGGGTGTGTGTGTGTGTGTGTGTGTGTGTGGTGTGTGTGTGTGTGTGGTTGTGTGTGTGTGTGTGTGTGTGTGTGTGTGTGTGTGTGNCGGCTCACCATAGCCTGTGCTGCTTGGAACTTGTTCCGAGGAGCTGAATCTATAACAACAACAAAAACATTCGCCAACAGGAGCTCAATGGAGCACGACTTCCCCTCCCGATTTCTGGTGCTCAAGTAAGGTCAACATCCTCAGAAGCGAGACTCACATCTCCAGCAAATTCTCCACATCTCATGACCAGTCAATTATTTATATTTTTATTCACTGCCCATACTTGCAAACTATTTGTCAAATTCAATCAAGTGTATACAATATAAATATATAGTTCTAAATCTCCTTAACCTCTTAGGTCAGGCCTGGCTGAATAACTCTCAAGGCGAGACTCGTTTCTCCTGCATCCTGAGATCATAACAAGTGTCAGCCAGTGACATCTGGCAGTGATAGTGTAAGTCAGTGACATCTGGCAGTGATAGTGTAAGTCAGTGACATCTGACAGTGATAGTGTCAGCCAGTGACATCTGGCAGTGATAGTGTCAGCCAGTGACATCTGACAGTGATAGTGTCAGCCAGTGACATCTGGCAGTGATAGTGTCAGCCAGTGACATCTGACAGTGATAGTGTCAGCCAGTGACATCTGGCAGTGATAGTGTCAGCCAGTGACATCTGGCAGTGATAGTGTCAGCCAGTGACATCTGGCAGTGATAGTGGAAGTCAGTGACATCTGGCAGTGATAGTGTCAGCCAGTGACATCTGGCAGTGATAGTGTCAGCCAGTGACATCTGGCAGTGATAGTGTCAGCCAGTGACATCTGGCTGTGGAAGTGTCAGCCAGTGACATCTGGCAGTGATAGTGTCAGCCAGTGACATCTGGCAGTGATAGTGTCAGCCAGTGACATCTGGCAGTGATAGTGTAAGTCAGTGACATCTGGCTGTGGAAGTGTCAGCCAGTGACATCTGGCAGTGATAGTGTCAGCCAGTGACATCTGGCAGTGATAGTGTCAGTGACATCTGGCAGTGATAGTGTCAGTGACATCTGGCAGTGATAGTGTCAGTGACATCTGATAGTGATAGTGTCAGCCAGTGACATCTGATAGTGATAGTGTCAGCCAGTGACATCTGGCAGTGATAGTGTCAGCCAGTGACATCTGGCAGTGATAGTGTCAGTCAGTGACATCTGGCAGTGATAGTGTCAGTGACATCTGGCAGTGATAGTGTCAGCCAGTGACATCTGACAGTGATAGTGTCAGCCAGTGACATCTGACAGTGATAGTGTCAGCCAGTGACATCTGGCAGTGATAGTGTCAGCCAGTGACATCTGACAGTGATAGTGTCAGCCAGTGACATCTGACAGTGATAGTGTCAGTCAGTGACATCTGACAGTGATAGTGCCAGTCAGTGACATCTGACAGTGATAGTGTCAGCCAGTGACATCTGACAGTGATAGTGTCAGCCAGTGACATCTGACAGTGATAGTGTCAGCCAGTGACATCTGACAGTGATAGTGTCAGTCAGTGACATCTGACAGTGATAGTGCCAGCCAGTGACATCTGACAGTGATAGTGCCAGCCAGTGACATCTGACAGTGATAGTGCCAGGCAGTGACATCTGGCAGTGATAGTGTCAGCCAGTGACATCTGGCAGTGATAGTGCCAGCCAGTGACATCTGACAGTGATAGTGCCAGGCAGTGACATCTGGCAGTGATAGTGTCAGCCAGTGACATCTGACAGTGATAGTGTCAGCCAGTGACATCTGACAGTGATAGTGTCAGCCAGTAACATCTGACAGTGATAGTGTCAGCCAGTGACATCTGACAGTGATAGTGCCAGCCAGTGACATCTGGCAGTGATAGTGTCAGCCAGTGACATCTGGCAGTGATAGTGTCAGTGACATCTGGCAGTGATAGTGTCAGCCAGTGACATCTGACAGTGATAGTGTCAGCCAGTGACATCTGGCAGTGATAGTGTCAGCCAGTGACATCTGACAGTGATAGTGTCAGCCAGTGACAGCTGGCAGTGATAGTGTCAGCCAGTAACATCTGACAGTGATAGTGCCAGGCAGTGACTCCCGGCTACCCATGGTAGTGCCTCCTTGACTTATGATACTGACTCCCCCCCCCCCCCCCAGCACGTGAGGGTCCGTGTGCCGAAATGAGAGATGGCCAGCTGTGTGTCATGTGGCCAGCTGAGTGTCAGGTAACCAGCTGTGTGTCAGATGGCCATCTGTGTGTCAGGTGGCCAGCTGTGTGTCATGTGGCCAGCTGTGTGTCATGTGGCCAGCTGTGTGTCAGGTGACCAGCTGTGTGTCAAGTAGCTATCTGTGTGTCATGTGGCCAGCTGTGTCATGTGGCCAGCTGTGTCATGTGGCCAGCTGTGAGGCATGTGGCCAGCTGTGTGTCAAGTAGCTATCTGTGTGTCATGTGGCCAGCTGTGTCATGTGGCCAGCTGTGTCATGTGGCCAGCTGTGTGTCATGTGGCCAGCTGTGTGTCAGGTGGCCAGCTGTGTGTCAGGTGGCCAGCTGTGTGTCAAGTAGTTGTCTGTGTGTCATGTGGCCAGCTGTGTCATGTGGCCAGCTGTGTGTCATGTGCTCAGATGTGTGTCAGGTGGCCAGCTATTTATCATGTTGCCAGCTGTGTGTCAGGTGGCCAACTGTGTGGCATGTGGTCAGCTGTGTGTCATGTGGCCAGCTGTGTGGCATGTGGCCAGCTGTGTGGCATGTGGCCAGCTGTGTGTCAAGTAGCTATCTGTGTGTCATGTGGCCAGCTGTGTCATGTGGCCAGCTGTGTCATGTGGCCAGCTGTGTGTCATGTGGCCAGCTGTGTGTCAGATGGCCAGCTGTGTGTCAGGTGGCCAGCTGTGTGTCAAGTAGCTATCTGTGTGTCATGTGGCCAGCTGTGTCATGTGGCCAGCTGTGTGTCAGATTGCCAGCTGTGTTTCATGTGGCCAGCTGTGTGTCAGGTGGCCACCTGTGTGTCAGGTGGCCACCTGTGTGTCAGGTGGCCAGCTGTGTGTCAGGTGGCCAGCTGTGTGTCAGGTCGCCAGCTGTATGTCATGTGTGTCACGTGGCCAGCTGCATGTCATGTGGCCAGCTGTGTGTCAGGTAGCCAGCTGTATGTCAGGTGACCAGCTGTGTGTCAGGTGGGCAGCTGTATATCAGGTAGCCAGCTGTGTGTCAGGTGACCAGTTGTGTGTCATGGGGCCAGCTGTGTGTCATGGGGCCAGCTGTGTGTCATGTGGCCAGCTGTGAGTCAGGTGGCCAGCAGTGTGTCATGTGGCCAGCTGTGTGTCAGGTGGCCAGCTGTGTGTCATGTGGCCAGCTGTGTGTCAGGTGGCCAGCTATGTATCATGTTGCCAGCTGTGTGTCATGTGGCCAGCTGTGAGTCAGGTGGCCAGCTATGTATCATGTGGCCAGCTGTGTGTCAGGTGGCCAGCTGTGTGTCATGTGGCCAGCTGTGTGTCAGGTGGCCAGCTGTGTGTCATGTGGCCAGCTGTGTGTCAGGTGGCCAGCTATGTATCATGTTGCCAGCTGTGTGTCATGTGGCCAGCTGTGAGTCAAGTGGCCAGCTATGTATCATGTGGCCAGCTGTGTGTCAGGTGGCCAGCTGTGTGTCATGTGGCCAGCTGTGTGTCAGGTGGCCAGCTGTGTGTCATGTGGCCAGCTGTGTGTCAGGTGGCCAGCTATGTATCATGTTGCCAGCTGTGTGTCATGTGGCCAGCTGTGTATCAGGTGGCCAGCTGTGTGTCATGTGGCCAGCTGTGTGTCAGGTGGCCAGCTGTGTGTCAGGTGTCCAGCTGTGTGTCATGTGGCCAGCTGTGTGTCAGGTGGCCAGCTGTGTGTTTGGTGACCAGATGTGTGTCAGGTGACCAGCTGTGTGTCAGGTGGCCAGCTGTGTGTCATGTGGCCAGCTATGTGTCACGTTGCCAGCTGTGTCATGTGGCCAGCTGTGTGTCATGTGGCCAGGTGTGTGTCAGGTGGCCAGTTGTGTGTCAGATAGCCAGCTATGTGTCATGTTGCCAGCTGTGTCATGTGGCCAGCTGTGTGTCATGTGGCCAGGTGTGTGTCAGGTGGCCAGTGGTGTGTCTTGTGGCCAGCTGTGTGTCAGGTGGCCAGCTGCTTGTCAGGTGGTCAGCTGTGTGTCAGGTAGCCAGCTGTGTGTCATGTAGCAAGCTGTGTGTCAGGTGGCCAGCTGTGTGTCAGGTGATGAGCTGTGTGTCATGTGGCCAGCTGTGTGTCAGGTGGCCAGCTGTGTGTCATGTGGCCAGGTGTGTGTTAGGTGGCCAGCTGTGTGTCAGGTGGCCAGCTGTGTGTCATGTGGCCAGCTGTGTGTCAGGTAGCCAGCTGTGTGTCAGGTGGCCAGCTGTGAGGCGGGTGACCAGCTGTGTGTCAGGTGGCCAGCTGTGTGTCAGGTGGACAACTGTGTGTTTGGTGACCAGATGTGGGTCAGGTGACCAGCTGTGTGTCAGGTGGCCAGCTGTGTGTCATGTGGCCAGCTGTATGTTGTCAGGTGGCCAGCTGTGTGTCAGGTAGCCAGCTGTGTGTCAGGTAGCCAGCTGTGTGTCAGGTGGCCAGCTGTGTGTCAGGTGGGCAGCTGTGTGTCAGATAGGCAGCTGTGTGTCAGGTAGCCAGCTGTATATCAGGTAGCCAGCTGTGTGTCAGGTGGCCAGTTGTGTGTCATGGGGCCAGCTGTGTGTCATGGGGCCAGCTGTGTGTCATGTGGCCAGCTGTGTGTCAGGTGGCCAGCTATGTATCATGTGGCCAGCTGTGTGTCAGGTGGCCAGCTGTGTGTCATGTGGCCAGCTGTGTGTCAGGTGGCCAGCTGTGTGTCATGTTGCCAGCTGTGTGTGTCAGGTGGCCAGCTATTTATCATGTTGCCAGCTGTGTGTCATGTGGCCAGCTGTGTGTCAGGTGACCAGCTGTGTGTCAGGTGGCCAGGTGTGTGTCATGTGGCCAGCTGTGTATCAGGTGGACAGCTGTGTGTCATGTGGCCAGCAGTGTGTCAGGTGGCCAGCTGTGTGTCATGTGGCCAGCTGTGTGTCAGGTGGCCAGCTGTGTGTTTGGTGACCAGATGTGTGTCAGGTGACCAGCTGTGTGTCAGGTGGGCAGCTGTGTGTCATGTGGCCAGCTGTATGTTGTCAGGTGGCCAGCTGTGTGTCAGGTAGCCAGCTATGTGTCATGTTGCCAGCTGTGTCATGTGGCCCGCTGTGTGTCATGTGGCCAGCTGTGTGTCAGGTGGCAAGTTGTGTGTCAGGTAGCCAGCTATGTGTCATGTTGCCAGCTGTGTCATGTGGCCAGCAGTGTCATGTGGCCAGCTGTGTGTCAGGTGGCCAGTTGTGTGTCTTGTGGCCAGCTGTGTGTCAGGTGGCCAGCTGTGTGTCAGGTGGCCAGCTGTGTGTCATGTGCTCAGATGTGTGTCAGGTGACCAGCTGTGTGTCATGTGGCCAGCTGTGTGTCAGGTGGCCAGCTGTGTGTCAGGTGGTTAACTGTGTGGCATGTGGTCAGCTGTGTGTCATGTGGCCAGCTGTGTGGCATGTGGCCAGCTGTGTGTCATGTGGCCAGCTGTGTGTCAGGTGGCCAGCTGTGTGTCAAGTAGCTATCTGTGTGTCATGTGGCCAGCTGTGTCATGTGGCCAGCTGTGTGGCATGTGGCCAGCTGTGTGTCAAGTAGCTATCTGTGTGTCATGTGGCCAGCTGTGTCATGTGGCCAGCTGTGTGTCATGTGCTCAGATGTGTGTCAGGTGGCCAGCTATTTATCATGTTGCCAGCTGTGTGTCAGGTGGCCAACTGTGTGGCATGTGGTCAGCTGTGTGTCATGTGGCCAGCTGTGTGGCATGTGGCCAGCTGTGTGGCATGTGGCCAGCTGTGTGTCAAGTAGCTATCTGTGTGTCATGTGGCCAGCTGTGTCATGTGGCCAGCTGTGTCATGTGGCCAGCTGTGTGTCATGTGGCCAGCTGTGTGTCAGGTGGCCAGCTGTGTGTCAGGTGGCCAGCTGTGTGTCAAGTAGCTATCTGTGTGTCATGTGGCCAGCTGTGTCATGTGGCCAGCTGTGTGTCAGATTGCCAGCTGTGTTTCATGTGGCCAGCTGTGTGTCAGGTGGCCAGCTGTGTGTCAGGTAGCCAGCTGTATGTCAGGTGGCCAGCTGTGTGTCAGGTGGGCAGCTGTATATCAGGTAGCCAGCTGTGTGTCAGGTGACCAGTTGTGTGTCATGGGGCCAGCTGTGTGTCATGGGGCCAGCTGTGTGTCATGTGGCCAGCTGTGAGTCAGGTGGCCAGCTATGTATCATGTGGCCAGCTGTGTGTCAGGTGGCCAGCTGTGTGTCACGTGGCCAGCTGTGTGTCAGGTGGCCAGCTGTGTGTCATGTGGCCAGCTGTGTGTCAGGTGGCCAGCTATGTATCATGTTGCCAGCTGTGTGTCATGTGGCCAGCTGTGAGTCAGGTGGCCAGCTATGTATCATGTGGCCAGCTGTGTGTCAGGTGGCCAGCTGTGTGTCATGTGGCCAGCTGTGTGTCAGGTGGCCAGCTGTGTGTCATGTGGCCAGCTGTGTGTCAGGTGGCCAGCTATGTATCATGTTGCCAGCTGTGTGTCATGTGGCCAGCTGTGAGTCAGGTGGCCAGCTATGTATCATGTGGCCAGCTGTGTGTCAGGTGGCCAGCTGTGTGTCATGTGGCCAGCTGTGTGTCAGGTGGCCAGCTGTGTGTCATGTGGCCAGCTGTGTGTCAGGTGGCCAGCTATGTATCATGTTGCCAGCTGTGTGTCATGTGGCCAGCTGTGTATCAGGTGGCCAGCTGTGTGTCATGTGGCCAGCTGTGTGTCAGGTGGCCAGCTGTGTGTCAGGTGTCCAGCTGTGTGTCATGTTGCCAGCTGTGTGTCAGGTGGCCAGCTGTGTGTTTGGTGACCAGATGTGTGTCAGGTGACCAGCTGTGTGTCAGGTGGCCAGCTGTGTGTCATGTGGCCAGCTGTATGTCAGGTTGCCAGCTGTGTGTCAGGTAGCCAGCTATGTGTCACGTTGCCAGCTGTGTCATGTGGCCAGCTGTGTGTCATGTGGCCAGGTGTGTGTCAGGTGGCCAGTTGTGTGTCAGGTAGCCAGCTATGTGTCATGTTTCCAGCTGTGTCATGTGGCCAGCTGTGTGTCATGTGGCCAGGTGTGTGTCAGGTGGCCAGTGGTGTGTCTTGTGGCCAGCTGTGTGTCAGGTGGCCAGCTGCTCTTCAGGTGGGCAGCTGTGTGTCAGGTAGCCAGCTGTGTGTCATGTAGCAAGCTGTGTGTCAGGTGGCCAGCTGTGTGTCAGGTGATGAGCTGTGTGTCATGTGGCCAGCTGTGTGTCAGGTGGCCAGCTGTGTGTCATGTGGCCAGCTGTGTGTTAGGTGGCCAGCTGTGTGTCATGTAGCCAGCTGTGTGTCAGGTGGCCAGCTGTGTGTCATGTGGCCAGCTGTGTGTCAGGTAGCCAGCTGTGTGTCAGGTGGCAAGCTGTGAGGCGGGTGGCCAGCTGTGTGTCAGGTGGCCAGCTGTGTGTCAGGTGGCCAACTGTGTGTCAGGTGGCCAGCTGTGTGTCATGTGGCCAGCTGTGTGTCAGGTGGCCAGCTGTGTGTCATGTGACCAGCTGTATGTCAGGTGGCCAGCTGTGTGTCAGGTGGCCAGCTGTGTGTCAGGTGGCCAGCTGTGTGTCAGGTGGCCAGCTGTGTGTCAGGTGGCCAGCTGCGTGGCATGTTCCCAGCTTTGTGTCATGTGGTCAGGTACGTGTCAGGTGGCCAGCTGTGTGTCATGTGGCCAGCTGTGTGTCAGGTGGCCAGTTGTGTGTCATGTGGCCAGCTGAATGTCAGGTAACCAGCTGTGTGTCAGATGGCCATCTGTGTGTAATGTGGCCAGCTGTGTGTCAAGTGGGCAGCTGTGTGTCAGGTCACCAGCTGTATGTCATGTGTGTCACGTGGCCAGCTGCATGTCAGGTAGCCAGCTGTGTGTCAGGTAGCCAGCTGTGTGTCAGGTGGCCAGCTGTGTGTCAGGTGGGCAGCTGTGTGTCAGATAG
>WNGS01126645.1:0-10742 GCA_020271785.1 Procambarus virginalis | reverse complement strand
GGTGTGAGATTTTTCTCTACGCCTACCTCCCTTAGAGAGGTGGACTACAAGTTTAAAGGCTGCTCTGGGCAGTTAAGCATGAGTCCAGTAGAAAAAAGGAGAAGCGGGAGCAAACCGCCAGGCTTCCACCAGCAGGGGTTGAAAACCTGTCCACAATAGGCCGCTGGTTCCTCCTAACGCTAAATATTAGTCATGACGTTAAAACCAATAAAGGGTAACCGACGGGGATTTCTCACAATCAAATTTTTATTGTTGTTGTGTGGCGCTATGAATTGGAATTCGAATTCCCAAGAGCACAGCCGTCATATCAGATCAAAACAACAAATCAACTATCAGAAACATGGGTGTGGCACAGGATAGTTGAAGGTGACATCAAAAGACCGTTTTCTGTACAATAAACAATTTATTAATAACAAGAGACTAGACTACTACATTAAAACAAAAGAATGTCAATGACGTTACTCGAAGTCCTTCCTGTGACACTATCAATGACAGCTAGACAGCCGCCCCTCGAGAAATGCATAATGAACTAACTCGAACATAAGCGTGCCCACAGAGGAATCAACAAGCAAGCAAGACTAACAGATCTATAATCACAATTACAACAAATGACACAGTGAGTTCTGAAACACGTCTCCAGTAACCTCCTAACTGTTCTACGCCTCAGTGCAGTCTACACCTGCAATAGCGGTTGCAATGCAATCAATCAGTAGCCTTTCAATGACATCAATAACTAATGGGTTCACTGGCAACTCCAGCACCCTTCCTCAAATTAATCTTTACGTTAATGTCCATCCAGTGGCACCATAACCAACAGCTAAATAGCAACCCTTGCTGTGTGGCTGCATACTGAACTAACCTGAACACAGGTGTGCCACTGATGACGCAATATTGCAAATTCAAAGAAAAATATCACAGACTAAGTTACACCACAGCGAGTGATTTAATTACGTTAATGTCAATCCAGTGGCATTTGCAATACAGCTATTCAACAGCCCCTCGAGAAATGACAGCAGGCTCCATCCTGCTGACACTTCGGGCTGACAACATGAACTAACTGACCAAAGTTGTCCACTGATGACACAAGCAAGCAATCAATAGTGACACGACTTAAGTGGCAGCTACTCTAATCACGAACTTAAGGTCCTCCCGCCCAACAGGAGCGACCCCCGTAATCAGGTGGGTAGTCTAACAGTGACTCCCCCTATCACAACTAAAGTGAACAAAGTCAGGCAAGGTGGGATTCTGGGACACAGCTCCACTCATCCCTAAGTTACTTTACCCTCGTCACTAGACGATAACCAAAAGAAATTGCCTTAATCAATTACAACATTGATTATGTGAATAATGATGGAAATTGACTGATCACAGCAGTCAGCAACAAGTACTACTTTAATCACAAACAAGTGTCTCACGCTAGACAACAACATGATAGTACTCTACGTTAACACAAGTCCTCTTGTCACAATAACTCAAACTCTTAAATTACATCACACTTGACTCCTTGCAAGTATTCAGTGAGTAATTCTTAATTAAGGTCAAACGGACCACTAATTACATCCCAATTGAGTTACGTTAACTAAGCCTACCCCAAGTGGGTGGCTTCTCAACAGTCTGTGTATCATTAATTACTTTTACTTACTAATGAGTGCTAATTACCCTAATTAACCTCGAGCAATTAATTAACTGTCACCAGGACCGATAATTAATCATACATAAATACGTCTCACTCCGCACTGCCTAAGCAGGTCTCATCAAACACTGTGAATTCACGGAAGAGGAGTTAATTACTAATTAACAATGAGTGCAACTTAATCCACTGTCACCAGACAGAATATGATTAATATAACGTATTATGCTAACCCCATGACCTCGCTTTACCGAGTCATCTGAGTCCTCAAGACTCCAGACGTTAATTACTCCACTAATTATCATGAGCCACTAATTGCCCTAACCCCGAAAGGCAGTTACACTATCACTGACAGACTCTGACAGATCCTCTCCCACTACGTGAATTCATGATGAGAATGCTAATTACATAATTAGCTAGAGTGGTCAATTAATTGTCACACGGACAATTAATTGCACCGGAAACGTATTCCCACAAGCTCAAGTTCAACACTGTTCTCCCATAACAGCACTCACTCATTCAACAACTTCAAGTGTGCACCCCCTTATCCAGTTAATTACCCCTAATTAACTCACTGAATCCTCAAGTTCTCAACACAACTTAAAGAAACAAAGTAACCCTAAGGTTACATAGGTCACACATATAATGGCATGCAAAACAACATAAAATAGCACTGCCCACATACGGTTGCGACTACTGCAACTCGTTAATTACTATGCCCACACAGTAATAACACACGGTTTTGCAACACTCAAGGTATACCAATCTTACTGTCCCTCTAATCTTGCAAACGTTGCAAAAGATCGCCCGATCCCGGTTGCTTCAGCAAGACAATTTACGTTAATATAAGACACCGTCGCTCTACGCGGACAGCTGGCACTAATTCTCCCATAATTAGGCAAATTAACTAATTGCTCGCTCTCATTAAGTGACTGAGAATTTCCCTGAATACTCAAAGGGTCCCCTAAATCCTCAACACAGTTCCTAGGACAGTAATAACGTATACCTGATACACTGCACAAACCTGCACATAATGATACCGTCAGCATGCCCCCCATGCTAATGACATCATTAGGCAATCAGTCAGCGATCACATCTACTGACTCACCACACAACATAATACATGCAACATGCAAATGAAACATATGGAAATGGCCTCCATAAACAATGCAAATTAATCACCAGGACAATATACAGACCTCAGGATATCCACTAATAACCCTGCCCCACGGGCCTGCTTAATTAACTCTAACCTGGTCTAATTACATAATGAGGTACCATGGCACTAACCAAGGCTGGACGATTATACAGAATCGACAGACTGGATCATTTACATGATGATTTTCTACACTGACTGGTCCCATACTCTAGTCAGTCTACACACAACAATATATCTACAGATATATATAATTATATCACTACATGATTTACTGTGACAATTTCCCTCTCCAGGTACTGCCCCACATGCAGTCACCTGGGCGTGCCACAGACAGGTGTCTCAGCTGCTTCCCTAGCCTGGCCGGGCTAGGGGCCCACACAACTTTTCTACTATGATTTCCACTAATCTGAGACACTGATAAAGTACTCACGTTTCCATCCACACAATTTTCTCATTTCTCAGGTCCTTACCACCTGGCTGTCAACACTTAGCTTGCTCCTCGTGCGTCGACAAGATGTGGCCTTAGACTGTCCTGGGAAGATGGCCAAGGGGGTGGCCAAAGGTGGTGGCCAACATGTGGCCACTGCGTGGCCTTCAGGAGGGTGGCCACGGGTGGCGCGTGACGTCACAGCACCCCACCCCACCCGGGCTGCTCGTGCGCGCGGGGTAAGGTTGGTGGCCTGGGCCGGGCCGCACGGGTGGCCAGGGGTGGCCACGTGGCGCCTGGGGGTATACACACATGTGGATGGGGGAATCACCACTACCCCCCAACACACTAGAGCATGACTCGCTCTTACACTGGGGTGACAGGAGTGACACTGGCCGGCGTCACCTCCCCATGGACGACGTCGGGCGGAATTCAAAGTCCAAGTCCCAGTTTCTCGCAAATTTGGGCTTCGACACACCCAGGGTGGCTGGAGTGCCATGCAATATGAGTAAACTGAACGACAGGAGCGATAACGGTGGTGGGGGTGGCAGGCCCGCCACCCCACCCAGAACCTGTATTTGAGGTCGATCTCGAACCCATTGTTGATGTGACGGCTTATATTGAATTTTGTAACTAGCTCATCAAGATTGTAACTTGCTTAGCTAAATGAATTGTGGGGTTCAGTCCCTGAGCCCATTATGTGCCTCTGTAACCCTTTCCACTACCGCCCACAAGATGGGTATGGGGTGCATAATAAATGAACTAAAACTAAAAAAAAAACCCACCCGGACACTCTTCACACCCTGGCTGCCCAATTCAAACTAAACTCTTTGGCGGGCCAGAGAGACTCACATCCCCATATCTCTCCCCCTACCTTGTCTTGACCAATCAGCAGGAAGCCGGCACTGTTCCTCATGCCGCTTCCAATCACAGCTCTTCGCGCCAAAACTCGGCATAGGAGCAGGGGTGCCTAGACCAATCACACGTGCCCCTCGCCTGTGGCGTGGCGTGACGTCACAAGGAGGGTGAGGCCTAACACAACGTCTCAACGTCTCCCTTGGTGGGGAAAGGCAACGTTCCCCCCCCCACCCGTAACGGTTTTTGTGTTATACTACCATCTCTCTGTTTCACAGAACAGGCAAATTTTGCTGTAATTCTCTCTACAGAGCAATCACAGACCTCTAATTAGTTTTAACTGACAGCATTTAACATAAGCTTTCATATGACACCCAACAAGTATATGTAAATTTGAAAGCTTCAGTTTCTAGAGTCCCTAGAGCGACTAGCCTATTCTAGAAACTAGGAAAACTAGCTGAGGAGATTCTACATCTCCTCACACTGAGCATGCCCCTGGGGGCCGAGCACAGCTGCTGTTGTTCCGGCGGGTGTGGTCCCGGGTGATGTCTAGCAGCCGAGGGCACAGCTGGCGGTGTTCCAGCTGTGCATGCCCCTGGGGGGCTAAGCACAGCTGTTGTAGTTCCGGCTGATGTGGTACCAGCCGATGATCCAGCAGCTGATGTCATAGCTGGGGGTGTTCCAGCTGAGCATGCCCCTGGGGGCCGAGCACAGCTGCTGTTGTTCCGGCGGGTGTGGTACCGGGCGATGTCTAGCAGCTGAGGGCACAGCTGGCGGTGTTCCAGCTGTGCATGCCCCTGGGGGGCTAAGCACAGATGCTGTAGTTCCGGCTGATGTGGTACCAGCCGATGATCCAGCAGCTGATGTCATAGCTGGTGGTGTTCCAGCTGTGCTCGACCCCGGGGGCCAAGCACAGCTACTGTTGTTCCAGCTGATGTGGTACCAGCCGATGTCCCAGCAGTTGATGGCACAGCCGGTGCTGTTCCGCGCTGAGCATGCCCCTGGGGGCCAAGCACAGCTGCTGTTCCAGCTGAGGTGGTCCCAGCCGATGATCCGGCAGCTGACGGCACAGCTGGTGGGGTTCCAGCTGAGCATGACCCAGGGGGCCAAGCACGGCTGCTGTTGTACCGGCTGATCTGGTCCCAGCCGATGTTCCAGCAGCGGACAGCCCAAATGGCGGTGTTCCTGCTGAGCATGCCCCTGGGGGGCCAAGCACAGCTGCTTTTGTACCAGCGGAGGTGGGCCCAGCCGATGGTCCAGCAGTTGAGGGCGCAGCTGGTGGCGTTCTATTATTCCTTGTTATTTTTCTTTATTTTGTTATATTATTTACTTTATTATTTCTTTTAAGTTTATATTTTATGGTATTTTATTTCCTTTTGTTGGTCTCCAGAGTGGACAGCGTTCACGTTACCATTTATATTATTTGGTATTTCCTATTGCTTACCTTACTTTCCCAGCCGACGATCGTTCCAGCAGCTGTTGGTACAGCTGGAGGGCAGGAGGAAGCCGGAGAGCTTCCTGGCATTACGTTGGTACTGAATAAATGTTAGGTTGGGCTGACTTAACCTAAACTACCGTAACCTAACCTAACCTAATTTAACCAAACCAATCCTAACCTAACTGACGCTTGGTTCGTCGTCTTTATTTGCCGTCTCCAGCTATTTATTTCGTCGCATTTTTAATAAAAATATTTTTTCGGATTAGAATTATGCTGAAGCAGCCGGCCCATCTACATTATCCTAAGGTATAGTCCTGTCGTGTTCCCCTCCATGCCCGCGTGTGCGGCGCCCTGTTGTAGTTAGGATTGTCCCCGGTGCC
The DNA here is from genome assembly GCA_020271785.1 of Procambarus virginalis. Taxonomy (NCBI): domain Eukaryota; kingdom Metazoa; phylum Arthropoda; class Malacostraca; order Decapoda; family Cambaridae; genus Procambarus; species Procambarus virginalis. Next base: position 4,853 of record WNGS01126645.1, on the reverse strand, counting down.
CGGCGTGTACCCGGCGCCTGTCCCGGCTGCCATGTTCCGCCAGAAGTGGTTCCCGCCGATGATCCAGCAGCCGAAGGCTGAGCATGCTGAGCATGCCCTGGGGGACAAGCACAGCCGCTGTTGTTCCGGCTGATGTGGCACCAGCCGATGATCCTGCAATCTGACGGCACAGCTGGTGGTGTGCCAAGCTGAGCATACCCCTGGGGGCCGAGCACAGCTGCGGCTGTTCCGGCTGATGTGGTCTCAGCCGATGAGCCAGCAACTGTTGGCGCAGCTGGTGGTATTCCAAGCTGAGCATGACCCTGGGGGCCGAGCACAGCTGCTGCTGTTCCGGCGGATGTGGTCCCAGCCGATGTTTAGCAGCTGTGGGCACAGCTGGTGGTGTTCCAGCTGTGCATGACCCTGGGGGCTAAGCACAGCTGCTGTAGTTCCGGCTGATGTGGTACCGCCAGCTGACGGCACAGCTGGCGGTGTTCCAGCTGAGCGTGCCCCGGGGGCCAAGCACAGCTGCTGATGCTCTGGCGGAGGTGGTCCCAGCCGATGGTTCAGCAGACGAGGGCACAGCTGGTGGGGTCCTATTATTAATCTTATTTTCCCCATTTTAGTTCTTGTTATAATTTTATTATTTATTTCTTTAATTTTATAATTTTATTGTATTTGTTCTAGTTCCCAGCCGACGATCTAGCAGCTGAAGGCTCAGCTGGCGAAGTTCCGAGCTGAGCATGACACTGGGGGCCAAGTACAGCTGCTGCTGTTCCGGCTGATGTGTTCCCAGCCGATGATCCAGCAGCTGTCGGCACAGCTGGCGGTGGGCCAGCTGAGCATGCCCTGGGGGCCAAGCACAGCTGCTGTTGTTCCGGCTAATGTGGTCCCAGCCGATGATCCAGCATGCCGCTGGCACACCTGGTGGTGTTTATTATCAGTCCCGGCTGATGTGGTCCCAGCCGATGATCCAGCAGCTGGCGGTGTGCCAGCCGAACATGCCCTGGGGGACAAGCACAGCTGCTGTTGTCCCGGCTGACGAGGTCCCAGCCGATGATCCAGCACGCCGATGGCACACCTGGTGGTGTCACAGCTGTGCACGACCCCGGGGGCCAAGCACTGCTGCTGTTGTTCCGGCTACTGTGGTACCAGCCGATGCTCCAGCACCTGATGCCACAGCTGGTGGCATTTCAGAGCTGAGCATGGCCCTGGCGGCCAAGCACAGCTGCTGTTGTTCCGGCGGAGGTGGTCCCAGCCGATGATCCAGCAGCTGATGGCACAGCTGGTGGGGTTAAAGCAGGGCATGCCCCTGGGGGCCAAGCAGAGCTGCCGATGTTGCGGCGGAGGTGGTTATAAGGAAGGATTGGCGGAAGGATTATAGGGGGCAGGTGTTACATGTTTAATACCATTTTTTCTAAAAAAATCCTCCATTTCCACAGAAACAAAATAAGGAGCATTGTCTGAGACAATTATGTCTGGCAATCCAAAATTACAAAATGTTTTCCTTAGTAATTCACAAGTTACAGATGATGTTGTGGAATTACACACATGCACATCCAGAAATTTGGTGTATGAATCCACCACCACTAGGTAATATTTATTATCCATAGGTCCCGCATAATCTACATGAAGTCTAGACCAGGGTTTTCCAGTGCATGGCCAAGAAAGTACTGGGGCCTGGGGTTTCTGATAATTCTTAAAGCAAATATGACAATTTTTTGTTACCTCAGCAATATCCTGGTCTATTTTTGGCCACCAAACCCAACTTCTAGCTTCTGCTTTCATAGGATTTATGCCATTATGGCCTACATGCAGCTGTTCCAAAATCTTACATCTCAGTTCCCCAGGCACCACCACTCTATTCCTATACAAAAGTACATCCTGGTGAATACTAAGGTCAGCCTTCACTGCAGCATACTCTGACAATAACAAATTATCATTCCAACCATATTTGACATATTTCAACAACAGACTTAATTTGGGATCTCTACCAGTTGCCTTCCTAATAGTCTGGAATGAAATATCCTCAAAAGACATAGCTTCCACCAGGTTAACATACTCCACTGGAATACTGGAATTTAATTCTTCTGTCACAGGCAATCTACTTAATGCATCAGCTACTACATTATCCTTGCCTGGCTTAAACTCTAAATCATACTCAAACTGTGAAGTAGTAATGCCCATCTTTGAATTCTAGCATTGGCATTAACTGGAACTTGCTTACCTCTGCCAAACAATCCTAGCAGGGGTTTATGATCTGTTCTAGCAAGAAATTTCCTCCCCAGCAGAAAATACCTCAGTTTCTTTACAGCAAATACTAAAGCTAAAGCTTCTTTATCTAACTGAGAATAATTCTGTTCTGCAGGAGATAACTTCTTGCTAGCAAAATATACCACTTTATCCTGACCATCTACTTCCTGTAATAATACACAACCCACTCCTACTGGGGAAGCATCTACCTCCAGTTTTAATGGGAGTCTACCTGTAAAATTAGTGAGCACTGGAGAATTGATCAATTCCTGCTTAATATTCCTGAATGCATTTTCCTCTCTTGCTGCCCACTTAAATCTAGCCCCTTTTTTCAACAATTCATACAAGGGTGCTAATTTTGTTGAAAAGTTCTTCACAAACTTACAAAAATATGTAACCATCCCAACAAAAGACTGTACTTCCCCAACTGATGTTGGGGCTGGGGCATCTATAATAGCAGCTACATTTTTGTGAGAAGGAGTAAAGCCCTTACCTGAAATATGGTACCCAGGTATTCAATGGCCTTGGTCTTCAACGTTGTTTTTCCCTTATTAATCTTCACATTGTGCTTTTGCAAAAGATTCAAAACTTGTTCTAATCTAGCATCATGCACTTCCTCATTCTCTCCACATACAATAATGTCATCTAAAAAACTAGCCACACCTTCAATGTTAACTAACAACTGGGACATGAATCTCTGAAAAATTGCTGGAGACGAGGAGAGTCCAAAAGGAAGTCTTTTATACTTAAATAACCCCTTGTGGGTATTAATCACTAACAATTTCTGGCTCTCCTCCTCTACAGGAATTTGCAAGTAAGCATCCTTCAGGTCAATCTTAGAAAAAATTGCTCCTTTGCAGACCACTGACAATAACTCATCTATCTTAGGTAAAGGATACTTCTCACAGTGTATGCGGTTGTTCAGTTCCTTGAAGTCTGCACAGATTCTCAGATTTCCTATCTGCCTTCAACACTGGTACAATTGGGGCTGCCCACTCACTATGTGTAATTGGCTCTAAGATGCCTTCTGCCACATGCTTTTCCAGGGCTGATTCTACCAATTGCTTATAATGAAACGGCACTGTTCTTGCCTTGAAAAATTTAGGTGAAGCCCCACTTTTCAGGTGAATTTTTGCAACCATGCTATTAATTGGCTTATCTGCCTCCACTGAATATTTATCTAACATTTGTTCGGCACTTTTAATTGTTTTAACTATCGACAATTCATCTAGGCCCGCCAAGAAAATTCCCACTTTTTCCATGAGATCCTTACCACATAGGCTAGGATTATGTGAATCCACTACATAAAAATCCTGGAAATTTCTTTTCCATTATAACCTACTTTTGCCGACACCTTGCCATAGACCTTAATCGGTACATTATCATAAGCACTTAAAGATTTTTTACCTGGTTTTACATTCAATTGCAAGGTATCTGCCCAATCTCTAGACAATGTTGACACTGCCGCACCAGTGTCCAGTTCCAAGGGAACTAACTTCCCATTAATTACAAAATTCACCACTTGTGACTTCACTGAACATACCTTTTCTTTCACCGAATATAGTCGGTTTTCCTCACCTGCAGCTTCTTCAGACGGTTTACCTTCCTCTACCGCCTTGACTACAGTACCACTACCTCTTCTTCCTGCATTACCTGGTCGTCTCCTCTCCCAGGCCTTGTCGTTCCTGTTCAGAAATTCCCTACACACTCTCTGCAAGTGTCCCTCTTGTTACAAAAGTTGCATATATATGCACGAAACTTGCACTTGCTACTTATGTGCCTGTATCCACAGTGTTTGCATCTGGTCTGGCCCTGTACGACCATAATTTCCTGAGTAGAAGTCTTACTTCCAAAAGCCCTTTCCAGGTTCAATATCTTCTCGAGCACTGTCCATGAAGTCATCGATTGTAGATCCAAATTTTCTGCCACCAGGTTAGGGAAATAATCCTCCTTTTCCACTGCCATGAACAACTGGTCCCTAACCCTACCGTCCAACTGTGCTCCGAAGTTGCAGAGGTTAGCCAAAGCCTTCAAATCCGCAAATAAATCCTGTACTGATTCGTGCTGCTTTTTCGTCCTCTTCTGGAAATCCATCAAACTCCTGTGATATGATGGTTTCACCAATACTGACGTTTAAGCAGAGCAATCAGGTCTACATAGGTCTTCGTGTGAGGTAGCTCTGGTGCACACAAATTCCCGAGAACACTATATGCTTCCGAGCCCAGTGAAACTAAGAGTACCGCTTTCTTGTTGGCGTCCTCCTTAATCTCCCGGCACTGAAAGTGTGCTTCCAGCAGGCTGAGCCACAGGTCCAACGAGATCTTGGCAGTGTTTAACGGCTCCATTGACATGAGCGGCGTAGTCATTGTCACGGTGGTAGCACACTGTACTGTTGTGCGCGAAGCGTCCACTCGTCCACACGACGTACCCTGCTCTCTCTTGATCCTCACACCACGTCTCGTACCCAAGCTCTCTGCCGGAGATGTTTAATCCTCGTCGCCACTGTTATGGTTGTGGTCAGAGAAACAATCTTCGTCCTCATGGTTTTATTCTCCGCCAGTAACAACAACAAAACAATATCAGGTACATGAAGTATCGTTAACAAGATCACAAACAAAAGA
>WNGS01126642.1:7099-30452 GCA_020271785.1 Procambarus virginalis | reverse complement strand
GTTATAGGAAAGTCGAAGATGAGTGCAGAAATCTAAAGGACGAGACTCAAGGACAGGTTTACGAAGAAGGAAAGATTGGGGAAGATGAAGACCAGAGCTAACAGAAGAAAAGTGGGAACCCAGTTCAGTAGCGACCTGCAACGGGTTCGCCACAAGAGCACCACGGAGGTGAAGGACCGGTTAAACATCGGGAACGAACTTACCCGCTATCTTGCGGATACGCTTCCATATCTGTGGCAGGGGATTTTCGGACGTAATTATGGAGACATAAGAAGCCCAACATTCACGTTTAGCCGTACGAATGGCCCTACGGGCCACCGCACTCGCTTTCTGAAAGAAAAGAAAAGAGTCGGTCGTCTGCCGACGGCGGTGCCTCTTCCAGGCTGCACTCTTACAGCAGACAGCCCGAGCACAGTCCGCATTCCACCAGGGAACGCACTTCCGTGGACCTCGAGAGGAAGAGCGAGGAATAGAGCAGAGGGCAGCGTCGAAGACAGTGTCATGAAAAAGGAGGAGAGCGCGAGGGAGAGGCAGAAGGGAGAGGTCAGAGAGAGCAGCACTGAGGGTAAATAGGTTCCAGTCCGTTTTAGCAAACTGCCACCTTGGGAAAGAGAGGGAAGGGCGAAAAGAGAAAAAGGACACAAGGATGTTGAAATGATCACTGCCATGGAGGTCATCAAGAACCTGCCACATGAAATCTAAGTAAAGAGAGGAAGAGCAGAGAGAAAGATCAAGACAGGAAAGGGTGTGAGTCCGAGAGTTCAAATGAGTGGGCTCACCAGAATTCAGAAGAGACAAAGAAGAGAGGAGAAATGGCTCAAGAAGGCGACCTCAGGTATTCGTCAGAACATCACCCCAAAGAGAATGACGACAATTGAAGTCACCTAGCAGGAGCACAGGCTCCGGCAAGGAGTCCAGGAGGTGTTTCAAATCAGGAAGAGAAAGCGGGACACTCGGGGGGAGATAAATGGAACAAACTGTGTACCATTTCCCCACAAAGATACGAGCAGCAGAACAATGGAGAGGTGAAGGAAAAAGTAAAGGAACAAAGGGAACATTGGCACGAATCAAGAGAGAAGAAGAATTAGGAGCCCCAGCAACGGCTGGGGGGGGGGAGAGAAATGAATAGCCACGAAAACGACCAGGACGAGCACCAAGCATCGGCCCCTGGAGATATACACAAAGGGGCAAAAACCGCAAAATCAGAAGTTGGAGTTCGAGGAAATTGGCGTAATAACCTCGAACGTTCCATTGAAGAATAGACATCGACGAGAAGAGAAAAGACAACAACAGAAAACAAGGAAGAAACATAGGCGAAAGAGCAACATAGCACATTAAAGAATATCAAGGTCGGGATCAGAGTCAGCAAAGTCAGGGTTAGGGGGCATGGGTAAACTGAGCAAAGACGGAGGGAAAGAAGCGGGAGAACTGACCAGAGGTGGGCGGGCGGGGTCCGGAGGAGGAGAGGAAGAGGAGAAAACAACGGACAGGAACTGTCAAGGACAGCAGCAGGAAGAGGGGGAGTAGAAAGAGGGGAGTGCACCTCAGCAAGGGCAGCAACCGAAAGGGAAGCAGGGGCCAAAGAAACCTCCATAGCAGGAACAGGGGGTGCAACCCCTGAAATGGGAGGGGAAGGAGCAATAGAGCCAGTAGTAGGGGCCAAGGAAGAAAGCAAAGCCTTCTTACCCGCCGGGGAGGAGGAAGGAGAGGAGCCAGGCTTACGCTTCTGACTTAAAGAGACCGGTGTCCCAGCAACTACGTACCGGGCAACGGATTGCAGTGTCTCAACAGGAGAAGCTGAATGAGAGCACACATGACGGCCGTTAGGAGAGCGATGGACATCCGCCTGCACCGACAGGCGGCGGGGAGAGGCAATAGATGGAGGAGAAGGATGGGAAGGAGGATCGGAGGGAGACGAGGAAGAAGACACAGGAAACACGACAGACCGGGTAGGAAGAAGGGGAACTCCAGACAGGGGACCAGGAAGGGGACCCTGCGGGACAGAACGCAAAGGAACAGAGGAGGGGGCAGCGGGCGTATCAGGGTTCAAGGCCCGGAAACAGTTGTGAGTCTGAGGAAAGTGGGAAGGACGAGGAGAAGAGAAGAGCGCAACACGCGAGCATAAGAGATATTAGCATAAGGCGGGAGCCGGCGAACCTGGCGCCTCGCCTCAGGAAAAGATAAACGGTCCTGGTGCTTCAAGTTCAGGACGGCTGCCTCAAGCTTGTAATGGACACACGCACGGGAGAAGGTAGGATGGGCCTCACTGCAGTTGAGGCAACGAGCCTGGGGAGAAGTGCACTCCGACTTAGAGTGACCTTCGCCACACACAAAGGACAGAGAGAGACAGTCCCAGTGCAGCGGAGGGCACCATGCCCAAACCTCCAGCACTTGTTACAGAGCCGAGGAGAGGAATGTACTCCTGGACAGAGCACCTGGCACCAGCAAGAATGACAGAGGGTGGAAGGGTCCTACCATCAAATGTAATCTTCACACCCGAAGGGGTTGACGGCGACTACCACGAGGGGGACGAGTAAACGTGTCCACCTGGAGAATAGAATGGCCCTGGGCAGCAAGGATATGTCGAATATGTCGTGGCAGTCTCGCAGATCCCGAACACCAGTCGCAACATGGGGCGGGAGCAGAATAGTGCCAACACTGGCATTTAACTGAGCGTTCTTTGAGACCCGAACAGGGATCTCACCAAGGCAGGATAAGGCAGCCAAGCGGGAAGCAGCATCCTGAGAAGGAGCAGCAACGACACGTGTACCGAGATGAGTGGGGTTGAAAGTAACAGAGGCATCCACGGAATCAACGAGATGTCGATGGAGGGAGAAATCGTCAGGAGGCGCAGAATCAAGAGGGAGGAGATCAAAATATTTGGCCCACGAAGCGGGACCAAATAAGGCTTGATAGGTATCAGAACGGGAAGGAATCGAGCGAGGGCGGCCGTGACGAGGACGGCGTTGAGAACCCCCAGAGAGGGGTTAAAAGGCGCAGTAGTTACAACTAGAGATGGAGCCGCGCCAGGGGACGAGGTAGTCACCATTGGGGGCGTGGGGCTCGACCCAACCACAGAGGAGGGAGGGAGCCGAGGGGAGGAGTCAGAGAGGCCAAAGGAGGAGCAAGATCAGGGCCCAATGCAGCGGAGACTACAGAGCCATGTCTTCCAACACGGACCGACTCGGGGGCTTGGTCGCCCACCCCACGAGCCTGAGAAGGTAAAGGAAAACAGTAGAACCAGTAATCATTGCTATGAGAAAAATATTCATTCACGAATGTGCCCCCACACCCACCACGGAGCCACAATTAGAGGCAGGACACCCAACAAGAACCTATCGCCGATCATGCCGGGGCCCCTAGGGGTGCGTCGTGAGTATACGCCCCACAAACGCCACCTTAAGAACCGACAGTCCGTCGAGATCGGGTTCAGTGACGAAAGGGGGATTGACAATAAAAGGTTCCCCTCGCTCTCGACGTTGGTACTACAGTTCTACGGGTGCAAGAGTATGCCTCCTCAAGCACCCGGGCGTCAAAATAGAATAAGTCCAAAGGTAAAAACCAAAACAAGCAAAAGGTCGGCAGGAAACGGCAAGCAGATATGAGAAGAGGAGGGAGAAAAACGAAACAAGGAAAAGGAAAAGTTGCTCAGCATAATTGGAGAGAACGGCAGCAGGAGCACAAGGCTACAAAAGGAGACAGAGGACTGTCCCAAGGAGCATCACACTCCGGCAGCCGCCCACTAAGCTCCCCTCACGGCATTAATGAGCTGAGCAGGGAGGGGGGGTTGTAGAATTCAAGTAACCCTGTGAGGCAAGACCTGCCATCCCTGAATCCATGTTGGTGCTGTGTTACAAAGTTCTTTCGCTCCAGTTGCTCCACTAGCTATCTTCGCACACTCTTCTCCATCAGCTTGCATGGTATGCAGGTTAGGGACACTGGCCTGTAATTCAGTGCCTCCTGTCTATCCCCTTTCTTGTACATTGGGACTACATTAGCTGCTTTCCAAATTTCTGGCAGTTCCCCTGTTGCCAGAGATTTGTTATACACTATGGAGAGTGGTAGGCACAATTCTTCTGCTCCTTCCTTAAGTATCAAGGGGAGATTCCATCTGGGCCTATAGCCTTTGTCACATCCAACTCTAGTAACACTTCCTTACTTCCTCGCTTGTAATCTCAAACTCTTTCAGTGGTTCCTGGTTAGCTATTCCCTCTCTTATCTCTGGGATTTCTCCTTGCTCTAGGGTGAAGACCTCTTGGAATTCTTATTCAGTTCCTCACACACTTCCTTGTCGTTTGTAATGAATCCTTCTGTCCCTATCTTAATTTCATAACCTGTTCCTTTACTGTTGTTTTTCTCCTGATGTGGCTATGCAGCAATTTAGGCTGAGTCTTTGCCTTGCTTGCGATGTCGTTTTCGTATTGTCTTTCTGCCTCTCTTCTCATCCTGACATATTCATTCCTAGCATTCTGGTATCTTTCTCTGCTCTCCAGTGTCCTGTTATTCCTAAAGTTTCTCCATGCCCTTTACTTTTTGCTTAGCTAGCCTACATCTCTGATTAAACCATGGGTTTCTCATCTTCATTTCACTGTTTTCCTTTTGGGCTGGGACAAACTTGCTTGCTGCGTCCTTGCACTTTTGCGTGATGTAGTCCATCATATCTTGGGTCGTCTTTTCCTTGAGCTCCGTTTCCATGCTATATCTGTTAGGAATTTTCTTATCTCCTCATAGTTTCCCTTTCGGTATGCTAACCTTTTGGTTTCGGTATCCCTCCTAGAGTTCAATAACCCTTCTTCAATCATGTACTCAACACCAATACACTGTGGTCGCTCATTCCTACTGNATGAGGCTGTAAGTGTCAGCTGACTTCGCACACTTCACTATTCCGTCTCTTCCTTGTCTGCTAAGTATAGGCGGACAGGAGGAGGTACACGTCTCAAAATTCTTCAACCAATATGAGGTTGACAAGTTCTGAAAAAGTAGAGACATGTGCTGCCTCCAGCCATTTCATGAAATATCTTTCGTTTGGTGTTAGCAAATTCTAAGAAGGTGGTGGTACTTGCCTTGACGTAGTCACGAAACTTTCGTCGATAGCTTTCGGTGGAGAGAAGGTAGGCGTCCAACACAGCTTGTTTTCAGGGTGGTGTAGTCGTTTTCCGAAGCCAAAGTGCTGAGTGTGACTGCCGCTCTACCTGTTAATGTACTCTGAGAAGGGTAGCCCATTGGTCGTCAGGCCAATTAAGTTGAACAGCAAGGGTCTCAAAAGTGGTAAAGAACACATCAACCTCCGTTTCGAGGAACGGGGGCATTAACTTACTTGCATGGGAGATATTGAAACTGGAGGAAGACTAGCTGCCGCTTGTTGGAGTTGAGCTTGGTGTGCAGCGTCCCTCGTGAGTTCTCGGTCACGACAGTTTAGAGCTGCTTCTGCCTGTCGTTGGTCGTGTTCGCGTTGTATCTCGAGTCGCTGTTTGTATAAGGCCAACTCACGTTCTTGCTGTCCTTGAGGAGTAGGGCCTCCCTCTCACTTTCTTCCTTCCTCAGGCAGCTTCACGCTCTCTGATTGCAGCTGCTTCTTGTTGTTGCTGTAGCTCTATCTTGGCAAGTTCCAATTTGAGCTTTATCGCTCTCAAGTCATCTTTATCTGAAATAATGTGCTGTTCATGGGTAGAAGAATCTATAATACCTTCATCAGCAAGGTGATCCAGTATCATATTATTAATGGCAATTTGTTGGCTCCATCAGGAACTTCTAAGTGATACTCATGTGCAAGAGTTAACAAATCGACCCTCTTAGCTTGACGTAAGGTCCCTATTTCTCTTTCTGGATTTGCTATGAAAGCTTGTAAGCGGAACATGGTGAAATATAGCAAAACAAAGGAGATGAATATAGTGAGAATATGGCGAGTGTCAGAAACAGGAAACGTGGCAACTGATACCTATCCTGTGGGGAATTATTAATAATTAAAGTAAATTCAAGATGGTAAATGAATAAGGTCGCAGGAAATCTTGTACCTGGTACTCACTATGGGAGGATAAAGGCAAGAAAATCCTACTAATTAGTGAAAACTAATTTTAAAATACAAGTGAAACACTAAATGGCTTCAAATAAATGAGGTAGTCCAAAAAATGTAGTCATACCTTGCCAAGTCACTATAGAACATAAGCAATGGTACCCACTGAAATTGAATATGGTATTTACAGAATTAGCGAACTTTGTGCTCAAAAGAAAGAACGCCAATTCCCTACCTTAGTAAATACCATCAGTCTGACCGACGAGTAGGGGTGCGAGTGTCAACTGGTGACGAGAACTATCGGCGAGGTCCCAATTCGCCAATAATAGTTCGTGCTAGAGGATCTAAAGCCCCTTTTCCTCCTAGAGTCGGATTGCAGGACTTGGGTGCTATTGACCCGGAGACAGACCACAGTACCAGGGTACCTATGTGATAATCTGTCAAAAAGTGAGAAATATTGGGGGACAAAGATGTTAAACACGGAGGATAACACGGAAGGGGGAGACGACCAATTAAGAGTATGACTGCGGCCTACAGTCACCACGTAATCCAAAGTTTCTCACTCTCACCATATGCTATTCCCCGTAATGTACATATACACACGCACCATATAAAATAAAAAATGATTAATGTGAATAATGGAAGCAAGGGAAATAAGAGCCAAGTGCGCTTACCACACTTACCAATACCTGAGTGAAGCTCCGTGGACAGATCTCCATTTAATAGTGACTCCGTGGACAGATCTCCATTTAATAGTGGCTCCGGGACAGGCCCCCATTTATATGTGACGGTAACGAGTTGGAAATGGTGGTCGGCAGTCTTCCAACTAGCAGGTGTCATGCTGGGCCACATATAATATATAAAAAAAAAGAAAGGAAAAAAAAGAGAGAAAAAAAAAAGAATGACTGCGTGATTTGGTAATCTGTGGTAAGGTGGAAAGACTAAAAGCAATAATAAAAATATGGATTTTAATAACAATAAACACAAATTGAAATAAATGCAAAATCTTGGCTTACTGGCAAAAATAATAAACAATATAAACATGAAAATAGATTACGTTAATGGGGAGGAGAATTGATATACAAAAGTAAGTAAAATATGAATGCTGGAATATATGCACTAACTATGAACCTCTACTTGACCACACAGAGTGAGTCACTTAGGAGTTCACAGCTTGCGAGCACACATATTCTGGCTGGCAGAAACGCAAGGACTCCAACATAACTGGTGAGGTCTTGTGATTGGCGGGAGCCGGAGTGGAGTGTTGGTTGGCGGCCAATGAGGAAGCTGGATGGCCGCAGTCGCTCGTTAGCCGTTGAAGGGTTCGGCGCGTCGACCAGGTGCAGCATGGGGGGGGGAAGGAGGGAGTTGCTGGTACGTGTGGCTAATATGTACGTTTAGCCACTACAAAAACACTATCTTGTATATTGATGAGGCAGGCGTGATTCGCAGAAATAGCAGGCTAAATCTCTGATAAGAGATTATCGTCACAATATATATATATTATAATATATTATATATATATATATATAATATATAATATATTATATATATATATCTATATAGATAATATATATCTGAAACTCACACCCCAGAAGTGACTCGACCCATACTCCCATGAGCAATGACGCAACTGGTATGTAGGGATGCCTTAAAACCACTGACCATCACGACCGGACATAAGAAGGGATAGCCGTAGCTATTTGAACAGATTCCACTCCCTGCGCACCTGGATGGTTATCTTGGGCATAGCATTTTATCAAATCACCTCATTTTTGGGGCAACACGTGAGGACACAAATCACCTCATTTGGGTGAGGATACTCTGTTCAAACTTACTTATTTATTAACCCCTTAACACCCCCCATACACAATCACACCAATACACTCACTTCCTTATGTCCGGTCGTGATGTCAAGTGGTTTAAGGCATCCCTGTACTACCAGTTGCGTTGCTCCTGGGAGTATGGGTTCGAGGGTCACTTCTGGGGTGTGAGTTTTCAGTTGTATCTAGTCCTGGGGACCATTCAGGCTTGTTTGCATTTGTGTTCCTCACGTGTTGCTCCAAAAAATGAGGTGATTTTGAATAAAATGCTATGCCCAAATAACCATCCAGGTGCCGGCGGGGAAGTAGTTCAAATCGCTACGGCTATCACTTCCCTTATGTCGGTCGTGATGGTCAAGTGGTTTAAGGCATCCCTGTACATACAGTTGCGTTGCTCCTGGGAGTATGGGTTCGAGTCACTTCAGGGGTGGAGTTTCAGTTGTATCTAGTCCTGGGGACCATTCAGGCTTGTTTGTATATATATATATATATATATATATTATATATATATAATATATATATATATATATATATATATATATATATATGTCGTACCTAGTAGCCAGAACGCACTTTTCAGCCTACTATGCAAGGCCCGATTTGCCTAATAGGCCAAGTCTTCATTAATTAATTGTTTTTCGACTACCTAACCTACCTAACCTAACCTAACCTAACTTTTTCGGCTACCTAACCTAACCTAACCTATAGAGATAGGTTAGGTTAGGTTAGGTAGGGTTGGTTAGGTTCGGTCATATATCTACATTAATTTTAACTCCAATAAAAAAAATTGACCTCATACATAATGAAATGGGTAGCTTTATCATTTCATAAGAAAAAAATTAGAGAAAATTTATTAATTCAAGAAAACTTGGCTTATTAGGCAAATCTGGCCTTGCATAGTAGGCCAAAAAGTGAGTTCTGGCTACTAGGTACGACATATATATATATATATATATATATATATATATATATATATATATATATATATATATATATATATATATATATATATATATTAGTATATTTGGTAGCAGTCTTTCCTGTAGACATGTATTATTAAATATGACCGAAAAAGTAAGATTAATAATGCTAACACGAATTTTCTCAATATTTCTTGTTTCTTTTCACTGTCGATGATAATTGAAAAATCAATTCTCCAAAATTCATTTTTGTTTCTAATCTGATGCGACACTTGAACGCGTTTCGTAATAACTTATTACATTTTCAAAGACTTTAGATTACACACTCACAACTAACACTAAACAGAGTTTAAACAACTTTCATTTTATACCTGCATTTGGGTGAGGTGATATGTTACAACAGGTTTGGATGAGGTGAAAACGAACTTTCAACACAAGCTAGAACACGAAACAATGGGTATAAGCTAAAGGGAAGAATGGAAGTAACTGCAGACGGCCTATTGGCCCATATTTCTTGATGCTTCTATATTGGAGCGGAGTCTTGAAGTGGGTAGAATATAATTGTGCATTAATTGGCTGTTGATTGCTGGTGTTGACTTCTTAATGTGTAGTGCCTTGCAGATATCAAGCCGCCTGCTATCGCTGTATCTATCGATGATTTAATTTGTTAAGACTTCTCTGTGGGAAGAGATTATATGTTCCTTAACGAAGCCCTGTTGCTTATGCATCGTTAATCGCCTGGAAAGAAATGTTGTTGTCTTGCCTTTATACTGAGTTCTTTGAGGCTTACAGTCCCCAAGTGGGCATTTGAAGGCATAGACGACATTGGTCTCTTTTAAAGCGTTCTGCTTTGTGTCTGGAGAGTTTTTTATGAGTAGGTTGGCCGTATTCTTGGTTTTATAGTAAATCGTCAATTGTATCTTCTGATTTTTGTCTGTAGGGATAACGTTTCTATTAACAATATCTTTCAGGACCCTTTCCTCCGTTTTATGAGCTGTGGAAAAGAAGTTCTTGTAAAATAGTCTAATAGGGGGTACAGGTGTTGTGTTAGTTGTCTCTTCAGAGGTTGCATGGCATTTCACCTTCCTTCTTATGATGTCTTCAACGAAACCATTGGAGAAGCCGTTGTTGACTAGGACCTGCCTTACCCTACAGAGTTCTTCGTCGACTTGCTTCCATCCTGAGCTGTGGCTGAGAGCACGGTCGACATAAGCGTTAACAACACTCCTCTTGTACCTGCCTGGGCAGTCACTGTTGGCATTGAGGCACATTCCTATGTTTGTTTCCTTAGTGTAGACTGCAGTGTGGAAACCTTTGCCTTTTTTCCATGACTGTTACATCTAGAAAGGGTAGTTTTCCATCCTTCTCCATCTCGTAAGTGAAACGCAACACAGAATTCTGCTCAAATGCCTCCTTCAGCTCCTTCAGATGTCTGACATCAGGTACCTGTGTAAAAATGTCGTCAACATACCTGCAGTATATGGCCAGTTTCAAGTTCATGTTGACTAAGACCTTTTGTTCGATGGTACCCATGTAGAAGTTCGCAAACAGGACACCTAGGGGAGAACCCATGGCGACCCCATCTACTCGTAAGTGAAACACAGCACAGAATTCTGCTCAAATGCCTCCTTCAGCTCCTGCAGATGTCTCTGGAGAGACATCTGCATGCGACATTGTATAAGCAAGTAGATGGGGTCGCCATGGGTTCTCCCCTAGGTGTCCTGTTTGCGAACTTCTACTTGGGTACCATCGAGCAAAAGGTCTTAGTCTACATGAACTTGAAACCGGCCATATACTGCAGGTATGTTGACGACATTTTTACACAAGTACCTGATGTCAGACATCTGCAGGAGCTGAAGGAGGCATTTGAGCGGAATTCTGTGTTGCGTTTCACTTACGAGATGGAGAAGGATGGGAAGCTGCCCTTTCTAGATGTAACAATCATGGAAAGGAGCGGAGGTTTCCACACTGCAGTCTACACTAAGGAAACAAACATAGGAATGTGCCTCAATGCCAACAGTGACTGCCCATACAGGTACAAGAGGAGTGTTGTTAACACTTATGTCGACCGTGCTCTCAGCCACAACTCAGGATGGAAGCAAGTCGATGAAGAACTCTGTAGGGTAAGGCAGGTCCTAGTCAACAACGGCTTCTCCAATGGTTTCGTTGAAGACATCATAAGAAGGAAGGTGAAACGCCATGCAACCTCTGAAGAGACAACTAACACAACACCTGTACCCCCTATTAGACTATTTTACAGGAACTTCTTTTCCACAGCTCATAAAATGGAGGAAAGGGTCCTGAAAGATATTGTTAATAGAAACGTTATCCCCTACAGACAAAAATCAGAAGATACAATTGACGATTTACTATAAAACCAGGAATACTGCCAACCTGCTCATGAGAAACTCTCCAGACACAAAGCAAAACGCTTTGAAAGAGACCAATGTCGTCTATGCCTTCAAATGCCCACTTGGGGACTGCAAGCCTCAAAGAACGACACCGTTCCTAGGACAAGGAGCAACGCCTTGTGGAAGGAACGAGTGTGTGAATATAGTGATTAGCTCAGCACCCATTGATGAACCAGGATTGGGATAGCTGAATCTCAGGGATTGGAACGGCGACGACGCGAAGGCTTCACGACACCTGAGGACCTGTGGAACGTTCCTGGATCGTCAAGGATCGACTCAGGAAGCGTGGGAACCTCACACCATCGAGGGACAGGCGTCGTGAGCCAGGAATGTAAAGGTAGATCATTTTCCCTCCCATTACCCCTTGTGTGAGAAGGGTAGATAGGCCACAATATTTACTTATGTATGTGGCAATATGACATTAATACTTTAGTACTAGAATAGGCTGCATGGCAGCTTGTGTCCAGGACTGTTGGAGAGGATAGTGTGTGTGGACGGCAGGACAGTGAAGAAGAGGTGCCGACGTGGTGAAGAGGCCCTTCTGTGAGAGTGTGTGACTCCTGTCTTTCTGCCCAGTTGAAGGAGTGTTGGAGGTCGTGGAAGAAGAGTTGCTGACGGTCTCCAGATTTATTATCCTTATTTTCATATTCATGTATTGCTTGTGATTGTATGTGTGATCATGTAATTCGTGTCAGTAAATTCACACATTTTATTATTGTGTTTAAGTGTGCCTCCATTATAATATCTCTCTATGAGCATACACGAAGGTTATCATAGTACCACCTAGGGAACACCACGTTCTCTATGGAAGTTCTTATTGCCTGGAGAGTGGTAAAACAGCACAGACTTATATAAAAATGTACCCTTAGCCATCCGCTCAGTACTAGTGCCTGAAAGGTGGCAACTAGTAACGTGGTGGCTAGAGAGAGGTAAAGCCACACAGACCTTCATGGGAGAGTACCCTGGGCTGACAATCCAATAGTAGATCTTGGGATGTTGTTGTTGTTAAATATTCGCTACCTGGAACAAGAAGTTTCAAGTAGCACGGGCTATGGTGAGCCCATAGTAGATGTTTGGATTGATCTTGGGAGTAGCAACACTCTGGCAACAAACAATATATAATACACCCACTGAACTGCATCGCTGGGGTGCAGATATAATAACCCAGCTGGCGACCTTGTTAAGAAGAAGATAGAGAAGACAGGCGGGAAAGGAGTTCCTGCAACCTCTTTGTCTGGCAGGCAAGGCTCAGGGAGGTTATTGTTATAAGGTAAGCCCGAGTCTTCCTTCACTCCTCCACGGGTCTAGGCCGGAACTGTTAACAGCAGTTTCCCCGTGGTTGACTGAAGGGCTTCCAGGGTGAGTCAGTGGCACCCCTTCAGTGGTGGAAGCAAAGACCTGCGGAGGTGGGCATTGCTGGTCCTCTCCTGTGGGACTAAGGAGACCCTGGTGAATCCCGGGAGTCGGAGGGGCTGAGTATTCGGCCTTTTGAGCCCCTAGCAGCCGAGTGCTAGCGGAGCCCCGGCCCACCCCCCATGACAGTATGTATGTGTATATATGTATGTATGTATGCGTGTGTGTATGTATGTATGTGTGTGTGTATGTATGTATGTGTGTGTGTATGTGTATAAAGTATAAAGCTGATCAGAATTGCATTTCACCATTATAAATTCACATTAACGCATTCATAAATCTGTGTATCTATGTATTTACGTATGTAGCTGAGCCTAACATTTTAAAAGCACTACGATCACCTTCTGTAATTGTTCAATAAATCTCTGAACTGTATGTTTGACAAATCTCTCACCCTGTCCATGGAGGACAGAAGAAAATATATATATGCTAGTTAGCATTGTAAATGTGTGGCCACGTCTGTGGTAGAAAATAATAATAATAATAATAATAATAATAATAATAATAATAAAAACTACTGGCCGACAAAGTAAAGTCTTGCCCGTGTCTCACCATCCCCCAGAGTCTCACCATCCCCCAGAGTCTCACCATCCCCCAGAGTCTCACCATCCCCCAGAGTCTCACCATCCCCCAGAGTCTCACCATCCCCCAGAGTCTCAACAGCTTCCCGCTCCGTCCTAAACTCCACCACAAGTTTTTACCAGGAAATAATAAATCTCTACCAGGCCAGAGACTCCCTGAGCCTTCCAGAGTCTTCCAGAGTCTTTTACAGTGTTGTGAGGCCGTTGTGTGGTCACAGGCTGGGGTGTACACTGTACTGGGGAGAGTGGGCCGGCCTGTTAATGGGGTAGTGGTTAATGCTCCCAAAAAAACTCAACCAACGTTTCTTAATTGAATACCATATTCTTCCTGTTATCTATTAGGGAAGTGTTGTGTAAGTGGGTGTTCTTGAAGAGCATGGTGCGGTTATCTTGAGAGCTTAAGAGCTTATAGAGCTCTCTTGTAGTACTCAGAAGCTGACACAAGCTCTTGGCAAAACGAGATGATGAACTAGTCAAAGTAATGTCCACTTAACGAGGGAGTTGATCACCACATTCGATTGCTTAACTACACCTGACCAAATGTAAACAAATCACACACCTCACGTCACTATGTTACTGAGTATGGAACAATGTGAACAATTCAGAGGTTACAAATACTCACGGGATGTGAACGTCATTCAAAATGAAGAACTACAAGAACTCTTGTAGGTCACCTAGAGTGTACTGACCGTAGGTAGCGGCGCCAGTCTTGTACACTCCCCACCACTTCCCGCACTTGTGGGTTACCTGTGTGAGAATGAAAGTAACTGCAGACGGCCTATTGGTCCATACTTCCTCTTGCTGCTTCTATGTTGATTAGGGGCCTTAAAGTGAGTAGAATATAGTTGTGCATTAATTGGCTGTTGATTACTGGTGTTGACTTTTTGATGTGTAATGCCTCGCTGCTGTTGAGTCTCCTGCTATCGCTGTATTTATCGATGATTTCTGTGTTGCTTGTTAAGATTTCTCTGGTGATGGTCTGGTTGTGAGAAGAGATTATATGTTCCTTGATGGAGCCCTGTTGTTTGTCCATAGTTAAGCGCCTAGAAAGGCAGCGAGGCGCTACACATCAAGAAGTCAACACCAGCAATCAACAGCCAATTAATGCACAACTATATTCTACCCACTTCAAGATCCCGATCCTACATAGAAGCAGCAAGAGGAAGTATGGGACAATAGACCTTCTGCAGTTACTTCCATTCTTATGTTTTCATTCCCAATGATTCGTGTTCTGGCATAGCCAATAGTCACTTCACCCAAAACTTTTGTGCTGTATCACCTCACCCAAAAGAGTATAAGTATGATGTATTGTATGTGTATACTACTTTTGAAAATGTAATAAGCTTTACAAAAAGCGTTCAGGCGTCAGAACAGAAATAAAGAATGAATTTTGGAGAGTTAATTTTTAAATTACCCTCGACAGTGAAGAAAAACATAATGAATATTGAGAAGATTCATGTTAAAATTATTAATCTCACCCTTTTGGTCATATTCAACAACATATGTTTACAAGAAAGACTGCTACCAAAATATACTAATATATAAATATATATATGTTGATCTGTATGTCCAAGGCTGGAGCCAGATGCTTGTGCCTAGTCTCATACAACTTTGCATGATGACTGGGGACCATTTGGGCAGTGTCTCGCGAGGGCTGAGGTTCACCCCCCCATACCCTCCTTGAAGATGAACCGGCCCCCTATGCCCCCTCAGTCACGAATGTAGACGATATGAAATATTCTAATATGAACCCGTAGATTTTTGCGAGTGTTCTATTATTGGTGCATTCGGATACTGACATGCAATACGTATGTTCCGATGACAGATTTGTGTTCTAGGTACCACCTTTTGGGTACAGTAAGCGGGGGGGGGGGAGTATGTAGCGAAGATAGTTACAGTGATGGAGATTATTATGTATTACTGAAAATGGTTTTGAATGGGGGGAGGGTTACATAGGAAGGGTTTATGTGGGTGGAGACAGGGGGGGGGAGGGATGTGTGTGGTGGTAGACTCGGGCACCGCCGGGTAACCATGGTGTAACAACAGACTATGGATGTGTACACTACGCTGGGTCACTCACTCATCACTATGGTAACTTGTTAAGTTACTTGTTGAACAACTTGTAACTTGTTGATCCCATTATGTGCCTCTGTAATGTGTCCCACTACTGCCCATGGTAATGGGCAGTAGTGGCAATAGGTATGGCTGCCTAATGGGTATGGGGTGCCTAATGGGTATGGAAGGGAATGGAAGAATTAGGGTTAAGCATGAAGCCATCACGACTATATAGCACTGGGAAGGGGCCAGGCTAAGGATTTGGGATGGGACGGGGGGAAGGAATGGTGCCAAACCACTGGGACGGTCGAGGATTGAACACCGACCTGCATGAAACTCTACCGTCCAACCCAAGTGGTTGGGCTAATGGGGTATGGGGTGTATAATATCCTGATCCTCCTGCTGGAGTTTCAGTCGCTCTTCCATAGTATTAACCCTCATTATGACCTTTAACCCCAGACGAGCCCCGCCAGGGGGGGGGGACACCTTGACCAGGAATATTATTGACCACCACCCCGCCCCTCCTCTACCTGGCTTGGGATCAGTCGTCCGTTCCCAGCACTCTCATGTGTGGGAGACAGGTCATGTCACGGTGACTTCCCATACGTCACTACAGCTACCACCCGCTCCCCTCCCTTCCCCTCTCCCCCTCCTTCACATGCCCTACCCCTAGCCACCCATCTTAAGAGCCTGGTCTCCTACCCTGTCAGGGGTAGGGGGGTCCTCCCTCCTACACACTCTCACACTCTTATTTAACTATATATACATATATCTACACACCATTAACTCTACGGCACATACTCATACATATTCATCTACAACTATACCACACCTGTTCACCACACCTCTTCCTATACTTACCCTACATGACCCACATACCACTGCCACACTCCAACATGGTTCTACCGAGTGTCAAGTGCCGCGCGGCCGGACGGCTCGCCCGCACACCCCGGGGAACCCCCACAACCCTTTGAGACTACATACCTGTGCACCACCTGAGCAGGGGGCCTAATGAGCTCACCTGCTCAGGTGCTGCGCACGGTTGTAGTCTCAATTTACCCTACTGTGTACATGTGTAGCATGTGCACATGTTTAGCATGTATACATGTGTAGTATCAGCACATGTGTAGCATGAGCACATGTGTAGCATGAGCACATGTGTAGCATGAGCACATGTGTAGTATCAGCACATGTGTAGCATGTGGAGAACTTACAAACATGTGGCTCTCAGGAATTAGGATAAGGAGACAGTTATGGCACAAGACTAACCCGAGAACTGACGTAAGTGGACGACGAGAAGCTAATCAAGAAGCTATGGTTGTTGCCACATTAGACAAAAGAGGTGACATGATTGCGACGTATACGATTCCTGTTATACTAATAAGGTACATAATGACTACATGTACATAAGGTGCCACAGTGGAATTGGTCATTATTGATGGTTGATAGAGAGACATCCTGTGGTATAGCACTAAACGCAGCCCTCCCACAACCCGTGGATCAGGCGTTCAATTTTCGCGGCGGGACGGAAACGTTTGGGCCACGTACGTTTCCTTTCACCTTGATGCGCCTGTTCACCTAGCAGTAAACAGGCACTCTGGAGTTAAGCAACTGTTGTGGGCCGCATGCTGGTGAGGGTCAGTAGATGACATAGCGAGGCCTCGATAAGCCTAACAGGCTTCCTGTCCCTGAGAATGGTAAAGTAAAAATAGGCCTAGGTTTAGATGTGATAGGCCTAGTTAGTTGTGAGCTTGTACTGCAGGACGCCGACGGCTGGCAGTGAAGAGGACATTACCTGCCACTCTCTCTAACACAATTTGGTAAACAGTCATTGTATTAGGCAACCAACGGCTAGAAAGGGGGGTCCAAGAGCTAGAGCCCGATCCTTCAGGCACAAATAAGTGAGTGTAAATAGGTGAGCACACACACACACACACACACACGGGCCGGGGGCCGGGTAGCCTGGTGGATAGCGCGCAGGATTCGTAATTCTGTGGCGCGGGTTCGATTCCCGCACCCGGCAGAAACAAATGGGCAAAGTTTCTTTCACCCTGAATGCCCCTGTTACCTAGCAGTAAATAGGTACCTGGGAGTTAGTCAGCTGTCACGGGCTGCTTCCTGGGGTGTGTGTGTGTGTGTGGTGTGGGAGAAAAAAAAAATAGTTAGTGTAGTTAGTAAACAGTTGATTGACAGTTGAGAGGCGGGCCGAAAGAGCAAAGCTCAACCCCCGTAAAATACAACTAAGTGAATACAACTAAGTGAATACACACACACACAGGCAGCAGACGCGAGGAAGGAGCGCAGGGAGAGCGAAAGGAATCGGGGAGCCACAACCTCGATCCCTACAATCCAGAGGGGAATGGGGAACCCTCCTCAAACAGTGCACTAGCCACAGGGAGTGTGGTACCATCCTACCCAACAGACAGCCAACCTGCCCCAACCCCTGTCTGCCCCCCACTAAGTACCCACCCTCCTCCCACCCACCCCTTTCCTCTCACTCACCCCCCTCCTCCCTCTCACCCCCCTCCACCCTTCCCCCCTCCCCCCAGGACCTCCCTTCTCCCCCATCCCCCAAGCCCTCCCTTCTCCCACATGCCCTCCCGTCTCTCCCACCCACAAGCCCTCCGTTCTCCCCCGCCCCCCTAAGCCCCCCACTCTCCCCCACCCCACCTAAGCCTTCCCCTCTCCACCACACCCCAAAACCCTCCCCTCTTCCTCACCACCTCAGCCTTCCCTTTCCCCCCATGCCCCCCAAGCCCTCCCCCCTTTACTGTCCCCCCAAACCCCCCCTTCTCCCCCATCCCCCCAACCCTCCCCCTCTCACCCCCCTCAACCCTCCCCCTTTCACCCCCTCCAACCCTCCCCCTCTCACCCCCCCAACCCTCCCCTCTCACCCACTCCCCCTACCCTCCCCCTCCCCCCACCCCCCCAAGCCCTTCCTCCTCCACCAGTCTCCCCGTACCAGATCCTCCCAGCTCCCGCTCACCCCAGACCCCACAGGTCCCCCCAGAGGAGAAGCGGAAGAGAGTCAGTTTCAGGGCAATGTACTCGAACATAGATGGGATCACAAGTAAGGCAAGTGAACTAAGGGAAAGAGCACAAGAAGTGAACCCAGATGTAATCGGACTCACTGAAACAAAACTCTCTGGAATCATAACGAATGCCGTGTTTCCCCAGGAGTACACAGTAATAAGGAAAGAGAGGGAAGGTAGGGGAGGAGGCGGAGTGGCCCTACTCATGAGAAAGGAATGGAATTTTAAGGAGATGGCTATCCCGGGCTGTGAGGGATTCAGAGACTACATAGCAGGCACCATGACAATGGGAGGACCAAGGATAGTAGTAGCAGTAATATATAACCCTCCACCAAATGACAGAAGACCCAGTCAAGAGTACGAAAACAACAACATGGCAGTTAACACTATAATTGAGAGGGCAGCCTCTGCTGCCTGTAGAAATAGATCCCACCTGCTCATCATGGGGGACTTCAATCACGGAAGGATTGATTGGGAGAACAAGGAACCGCATGGAGGCGAGGATACGTGGAGAGCCAAACTACTGGAGGTGGTGACTAGAAACTTCTTAACCCAGCATGTCAGAGAACCCACAAGGATGAGAGGACATGACGAACCAGCGAGACTCGACCTGGTCTTCACCCTGAACGACTCTGACATAAGAGAAATCGGTTTTGAGGCCCCAGTAGGAATGAGCGATCACAGTGTATTGGTGTTTGAGTACCTGATTGAAGAAGGGTTATTGAACTCGAGGAGGGATACCGAAACCAAAAGGTTAGCATACCGAAAGGGAAACTATGAGGAGATAAGGAAATTCCTAACAGATATAGCATGGGAAACAGAGCTCAGGGAAAAGACGGCCCAAGATATGATGGACTACATCACGAAAAAATGTAAGGACGCAGCAAACAAGTTTGTCCCAGCCCAAAAGGAAAACAGTGAAATGAAGATGAGAAACCCATGGTTTAATCAGAGATGTAGGCTAGCTAAGCAGCAAAGTAAAAGGGCATGGAGAAACTATAGGAATAACAGGACACTGGAGAGCAGAGAAAGATACCAGAATGCCAGGAATGAATATGTCAGAATGAGAAGAGAGGCAGAAAGACAATACGAAAATGACATCGCAAGCAAGGCAAAGACTCAGCCTAAATTGCTGCATAGCCACATCAGGAGAAAAACAACAGTAAAGGAACAGGTTATGAAATTAAGGATAGGGGAGAAGGATTCACTACAAACGACAAGGAAGTGTGTGAGGAGTTGAATAAGAAATTCCAAGAGGTCTTCACCTTAGAGCAAGGAGAAATCCCAGAGATAAGAGAGGGAATAGCTAACCAGGAACCACTGGAAGAGTTTGAGATTACCAGCGGGGAAGTAAGGAAGTGTTTACTAGAGTTGGATGTGACAAAGGCTATAGGCCCAGATGGAATCTCCCCTTGGATACTAAAGGAAGGAGCAGAAGAACTGTGCCTCCCACTCTCCATAGTGTATAACAAATCACTGGCAACAGGGGAACTGCCAGAAATTTGGAAAACAGCTAACGTAGTCCCGATATACAAGAAAGGGGATAGACAGGAGGCACTGAACTACAGGCCAGTGTCCCTAACCTGCATACCATGCAAGCTGATGGAGAAGATTGTGCGAAGAAAGCTAGTGGAGCACCTGGAGCGAAAGAACTTTGTAACACAGCATCAACATGGATTCAGGGATGGCAGGTCCTGCCTCACAGGGTTACTTGAATTCTACGACCAGGCAACAAAAATAAGGCAAGAGAGAGAAGGGTGGGCAGACTGCATATTTTTGGATTGTCAGAAAGCCTTTGATACAGTGCCACACAAGAGGCTAGTGAAAAAGCTGGAGATGCAGGCTGGAGTGAAAGGGAAGGTACTCCGTTGGATACAGGAGTACCTAAGCAACAGGAGACAACGAGTCAGTGTGAGGGGTGAGGTCTCAGATTGGCGAGACGTTACGAGTGGAGTCCCGCAGGGGTCAGTCCTTGGACCTATACTGTTTCTGATATATGTAAATGATCTCCCAGAGGGTATAGAATCGTTTCTCTCAATGTTTGCCGATGATGCAAAAATTATGAGGAGGATTGAAACGGAGGACGATAGTAGGAGGCTACAGGATGACCTAGACAGACTGAGTGAATGGTCCAACAAATGGCTGTTGAAGTTCAACCCGAGTAAATGCAAAGTAATGAAACTAGGCAGTGGAAATAGGAGGCCAGACACAGGATACAGAATAGGAGGTGAAGTACTTAATGAAACGAACAGAGAGAAAGATCTAGGAGTTGATATCACACCAAACCTGTCTCCTGAAGCCCACATAAAAAGAATAACGTCTGCGGCATATGCGAGGCTGGCTAACATCAGAACAGCGTTCAGGAACCTGTGTAAGGAATCATTCAGAATCTTGTACACCACATATGTAAGACCAATCCTGGAGTATGCGGCCCCAGCATGGAGCCCGTACCTTGTCAAGCACAAGACGAAGCTGGAAAAAGTCCAAAGGTATGCCACTAGACTAGTCCCAGAACTAAGAGGCATGAGTTACGAGGAAAGGCTGCGGGAAATGCACCTTACGACACTGGAAGACAGAAGAGTAAGGGGAGACATGATCACAACCTACAAAATCCTCAGAGGAATCGACCGGGTAAACAAGGATAAACTATTCAACACTGGGGGACGCGAACAAGGGGACACAGGTGGAAACTGAGTACCCACATGAGCCACAGAGACGTTAGAAGGAACTTTTTCAGTGTCAGAGTAGTTAACGGATGGAATGCTTTAGGCAGTGATGTGGTGGAGGCTGACTCCATACACAGTTTCAAATGTAGATATGATAGAGCCCAGTAGGCTCAGGAATCTGTACACCAGTTGATTGACAGTTGAGAGGCGGGACCAAAGAGCCAAAGCTCAACCCCCGCAAGCACAAATAGGTGAGTACAAATAGGTGAGTACACACACTTGCCATTATCTCCAGAAGCACATCAGTAAACTGGAGAAGGCAGCAGCAGCAGCAGCAGCAGCAGCAGCAGCAGCAGCAGCAGCTGTGACATGCTACAGAAGGACTTCCGGAACTGAGAGACAAGAGTTACGAGGAGAGACTAGAGGCCTTAAACATGCCAACACTAGAAGATTGAAGAAAGAGAGGTGATATGTTCACCACTTACAAAATACTAACAGGAATAGACCAAACTGACAAAGAGGAATTCCTGAAACCATCAACTTCACGAACAAGAGGACACAGATTCAAACTAAGGAAACAAAGGTGCGGAAAAAATATTAGAAAGTTTTCTTTTACAAAGAGAGTGGTAGACGGTTGGAACACGTTAAGTGAGAAGGTGGTGGAGGCCACAACCGTCAGTAGTTTCAAAGTCTTATACCACAAACAGTACTGGGAAGACGGGACACCACGAACGTAGCTCTCATGCTGTAACTACACTTAGGTAATTACGCTTAGGTAATTATACACAGGATAGTGTGTGTGTCAGGATCAGTGTCGGAGTAGTTTAGTAAGTGGAATGCATTAGGCAGTGATGTGGTGAGCCTGACTCAATACACAGTTTCAATGTAGATATGACAGAGCCCAATATCTGCTTGATGGAGTTTTGGGAGTCCTTCTACTCCCCAAGCCGGCCCGAGGCCAGACTTAACTTGTAAGAGTTTGGTCCACTAGGCAGTAGGCTCAGGAACCTAGACGCCAGTTGATTGACAGTTGAGAGGCGGGACCAAAGAGCCGAAGCTCAACCCCCGCAACAAGCACAAGTTGTTGAGTAAACACACTCGTCTTATATCAATATTATTTCCTCTGTTGAGGCCTCGACTTGATCAAATTCCTGATCATCACACAAGATGCTGAGATGGTGATGCTGGCGGCCTCTGAGATGATCTTGTGGTCAAGATGGGCTGTGTCTTGACGGTGATTGGCTCACACAAGGGCCGGGCTGTGTCTCTTGACGGTGATTGGCTCACACAAGGGCCGGCTGTGTCTCTTGACGGTGATTGGTTCACACAAGGGCCGGGCGTGTCTCTTGACGGTGATTGGCTCACACAAGGGCCGGGCTGTGTCTTGACGGTGATTGGTTCACACAAGGGCCGGGCTGTGTCTTGACGGTGATTGGCTCACACAAGGGCCGGGCTGTGTCTTGACGGTGATTGGCTCACACAAGGGGCCGGGCTGTGTCTTGACGGTGATTGGCTCACACAAGGGCCGGGCTGTGACTTGACAGTGATTGGCTCACACAAGGGCCGGGCTGTCTCTTGACGGTGATTCGTTCACACAAGGGGCCGGGCTGTGTCTTGACGGTGATTGGCTCACACAAGGGCCGGGCTGTGTCTTGACGGTGATGGCTCACACAAGGGCCGGGCTGTGTCTTGACGGTGATTGGCTCACACAAGGGCCGGGCTGTGTCTTGACGGTGATTCGTTCACACAAGGGCCGGGCTGTGTCTTGACGGTGATTGGTTCACACAAGGGGCCGGGCTGTGTCTGACGGTGATTGGCTCACACAAGGGGCCGGGCTGTGTCTTGACGGGATTGGTTCACACAAGGGCCGGGCTGTGTCTTGACGGTGATTCGTTCACACAAGGGCCGGGCTGTGTCTTGACGGTGATTGGTTCACACAAGGGCCGGGCTGTGTCTCTTGACGGTGATTGGCTCACACAAGGCCGGGCTGTGACTCTTGACGGTGATTGTTCACACAAGGCCGGGCTGTGAACTCTTGACGGTGATTGGCTCACACAAGGGCCGGGCTGTGACTCTTGACGGTGATTGGCTCACACAAGGGCCGGGCTGTGTCCCTTGACGGTGATTGGCTCACACAAGGGCCGGGCTGTGACTTGACGGAGATTGGCCACACAAGGGCCGGCTGTGACTTGACGGTGATTGGCTCACACAAGGGCCGGGCTGTGACCTTGACGGTGATTGGCTCACACAAGGCCGGGCTGTGACTTGACGGTGATTGGCTCACACAAGGGCGGGCTGTGTCTTGACGGTGATTGGCTCACACAAGGGCCGGGCTGTGACTCTTGACGGTGATTGGCCCACAAAGAGGGCCGGGGCTGTGTCTTGACGGTGATGGCTCACACAAGGCCGGGCTGTGTCTTGACGGTGATTGGTTCACAC
>WNGS01126631.1:0-18076 GCA_020271785.1 Procambarus virginalis | reverse complement strand
TTTGCCCTCCAGTTATTATGGTACCTGTTATGTACTCCACTGAAACCTTCACAGCCTTGATAACCATCTCCTCAAAATCCCAGCCTATTCTTACCAGCAGAGCTACACTACCACCACCTCTTCCTTCTCTCTCTCTCTCTCTTTCCTCATAACATATAGTCCTGTGGGAACACTGCATTGTTATTGTTTTCGTTAGCTTTGTTTCTGTGAGAGCTATTATTTGGGTTTTCCGCTAGTACCCATTCTTCAAGTTCATTTGCTTTATTTGTAATTCCATCTATGTTAGTGTACATTGCCCTGAGGCTCACTTTCTTCGGTCCCTCTTCAAATCGCCTCCTGGTGAGTGTTCTGCTGATGGGGGAAGCTGTTCCATGGGTGAGGATTTGGGAGGTGGATAACAGGGTCTCAGAGGATACTGGGATGAATGGTGGGGGTCAAGTGAAGGGGGAGGGACAGGGAGGGTATGGGGTGAAAGGGGAGGAGGACAGCAAGGAAAAGGGGGAGGGGGGACATGGTGGGAGGAGGGAAGGGTAGAAGGGTGGGGATGGGATGAGGGGGCAGGGAGATTTGGCTGAGCATTTGAGTGGGGGCAGGGAGGGTTGGGGTAGGGGTTATCTATGCAGAGGAGGGTGGTGGAGTTGCCCTCCCCACTGGTGTTACTGGGTAGTGGTTGTGGGTTCCCCCTCACTCCGGGGATGTTATGTTGGGAGCTGTGATTTTCTGGTTTTCCCGTCTCTCATCTGCGCTTTCTTCCTTGCTTCTGCCGCCATGGCTCTCTCCTCCCTGTCATGTCCTTCTGGAGGAATACATCTTTGAATTCTCCCACATATTGTAGGTAGCTCTTCCTTGTTAGACTCTTCTACTTTGTGTTCTCGTTTGCAAACACTATCGTTAACACACAGTCTCGTTCTTTGTTGTACCAGCCTAGCCTGAAAACCTTCTCATTGCTATGCTCAGCCCCTTCCATGTTTTCATTCACTGCCACATTGTCTTTATCATTCCATTCTGTCCTATTGGAGCCTTCCTGCTCTTTAATACCCCCCTAGCTACCACTGATCTATTCCTTTCCAGCAGCTGCTAGTGAGCGTGCCACTTTCTGTGAGGTGGCTGCTTTCATGGCTACATCCATCACTGCAGACATTACTTCAGAGTTATTTGTTTTTGCATTTGTGAAAATGTTGCTTTTATTGTGGATTCTCTTCCAAAATACTATTACCACTTTCTCCCTGGATGATTATCTGAGTTTCAACATCGATACTGTTCTCTTTGAGGGTTTTGATCTCCTCTTTTGCTACTGTCGGTTCTCTTTTCAGGTTGCTTATTTCATTCTTCATTTCCTGATCATTTCCTGCATCTCATTTTTGATGTCCTCCAGAAACTGGGTGAACATTTCCTTTATTTTGTCCTTGACCTTCTTTCTCCTCTGTTCCCATGTTACCTCTGGCTGTCATGCTTGCCCATGTTCCTAGTTGTGCCGTGTTAGGATTTGTCAGGAGGGCAGAGTGGGGTGGGAGGGAGAGAGAGAGAGAGAGAGAGAGATAGAGAGAGGAGAGAGAGAGAGAGAGAGAGAGAGAGAGAGAGAAGAGAAAGAGGAAAAATAGAGGGGTAAGTAAGTAATTATCAATAGAAGGCACCAAACCGGGAAGGCTATGTAGCACCATCAAAAATGCGGGATAATCAGAGGGCGCTAAATATCACCAAGGATGCCAATACGAGAACAAAAACGCATAAGGCGAACGATATCAAAAGTATCAGAGTCGCCAAGAATTCTATCGAGGGACAAACGACTGCGGGGCAGTCGGAAAACAAGACACACGCTCGTCCTGGAAGTCAGGACATTCAACAAGGATATGTACGACCGTAAGAGGGACAATGCAATTCGGACAATAAGGAGCAGGGCGGCGCTCCATTAAGTGACCGTGAGTTAAACGGGTATGGCCAAGACGTAACCTAGCCAGAGCCGTTTCCCACCGTCGGTTATGGTGGCAGGAGGAAGGCCACTGGGACACACGACTCTTGAGAGTACGCAGTTTGTTACCAATAACAGAAGACCAACAACGCTGCCAACGGGCAAGGATGGAGGCATGAATAACTGGGTAAAAGTCAGAATAAGGAACACCTTTACGGGAGACGGGACAAGTGCGGATAGCGTCCTTAGCGGCAGTATCCGCACGCTCATTTAAAGAGACACCAACATGGCTGGGAACCCAGCAAAACGCAACCGACTTAAATTTACTGGAGATAAGAAACAGCCAATGTTGAATCTCGATGACCACAGGGTGGACGGGATTAAAGGACCCTAAAGCCATGAGGGCACTACGAGAGTCAACTACTACCACGAAGGAGGACTGTCTCCGGGAAAGCAGGAGACGAAGAGCATAGAGAATAGCATAGAGTTCTGCTGTGAAGATGCTAGCCTCTGGAGGAAGGCGACACATATAAGTCTGGTCAGGAAAAACAACAGAGTAGCCCACACCATCAGCAGACTTTGACCCGTCGGTGAAGATGGGAACGGAGTGGGAGTGAGAAGAAAAGTGCTCAAGGAAGAGGCGTTTCAGAACTGTAGGAGGGGTAAAAGCTTTAGTGATGCGGGTCAGAGAAGTACAAAATTTGGGAAGGGGGACCCTCCACGGGGGTAAGGAGGGAACAATACGAGGAGAAACATTAGTAAGATGAACCGAAAGAGAATCTTGTAAGCGAGACAAACGGACAGAAAGAGGAAGGAGGTGAAGAGGAACAGGAACTACAGGAGGGGTAAAAGTCAAAGCACGATAGAGGCGAGAGTGAGGATGCTGTAAGGATCGCGCTAGATAGCGAAGACTGTAACGATCACGGCGATCCTGGAGAGACAGAAAGCCAGTGTCAGCGTACAAACTGAGGGTAGGAGTGGAACGAAAAGCACCAGAGCTGAGGCGCAACCCAGTATGGTGCAAAGGATCAAGACGGCGAAGAGTAGAAGGAGAAGCAGAAGAGTATGCAGGACAACCATAATCAAGCTTAGACAGCACGAGAGAGGAATGCAAATAGAGGAGCGTGCGCCTATCCGCTCCCCAAGAAGTATGGGACAAAACCTTAAGGAGGGTAAGAGCCTTAGAGCATTCCACACGGAGGTAAGAGACATGGGGCGACCAAGACAAACGAGTGTCAAAAAATAACCCCAAAAGCTTTGCGGAATCCTTGTACTCAAGGGGATGACCATAAAGTGACAAAGAGGGACGAAGAACGACCCGCTTCCGAGTAAAAGTCATGGCACAAGTCTTAGTAGTAGAGAACTTGAAGCCGTGATTGGTGGCCCAAGAGGACACGGCATCAATCGCAAGTTGAAGCCGCCGTTGAAGGAGAGGCGAATCATCACCTCGACAGCAAAGAGTAAGATCGTCAACATAAAGAGCGGAGAAGATGCCAGAAGGAACGGAGGAAAGGAGACCATTGAGGGCAACCAGAAAAAGCGTAGTACTCAGAACACTACCTTGGGGCACACCTTCACACTGCCGAAAAGAGGCAGAGAGAGTGGCACCAAGCCTAACTCGAAAGGTACGACGAGAGAGAAAGTTTTGAAGGAAGAGAGGAAGATTACCACGAAGGCCAAAAGAACGAAGTTGGGACAGAATATGGTATCTCCAAGTCGTGTCATAAGCCTTTTCCAGGTCAAAAAGGACAGCAACAACGGAGGTCTTCGCAGCAAAAGCAGTACGAATATAGACCTCCAAGTTCACCAGGACATCAGTCGTGCTGCGGCACTTGCGAAAACCAAATTGGGAAGGAGAGAGGTGGTGATGGTGTTCCAAGAACCACATGAGACGGACATTTACCATACGCTCAAACAGCTTGCAAACACAACTCGTGAGAGCAATAGGGCGGAAGTCCTGAGGGGACGTACCGAGAGACCCTGGTTTCCGAATAGGGAGTACAACAGCATCGAGCCAGTCCACAGGGACGGACGACGACTCCCAGACCTGGTTATACAGATTCAGTAAATACTGAATCGTGCACGGAGGGAGATGGCGAAGCATCTCATAATGAACGTCATCCGAGCCCGCTGCCGTAGATCCGCAGAGGGCCAGGGCAGACTGAAGTTCAGAAAGAGAGAAAGGGTCATTATAGGGAAGGCGGAGATGAGTGTGGAAATCTAAAGGATAAGATTCAAGAACAGGCTTACGAAGAAGGAAGGATCTGGGAAGATGAGAACCAGAGCTAACAGAAGAAAAGTGGGAACCCAGTTCGGCCGCGACCTTCACTGGATCCGCCACAAGAGTCCCACGGAGGTGGAGAACTGGCGAGACATCCGGAACGAACTTGCCCGCAATCTTGCGGACCTTCTTCCAAATCTGCGGGAGAGGAGTATCGGATGAAATGGTGGAAACATAAGATTTCCAACTCTCACGTTTAGCAGCACGGATGGTCCTACGGGCCACCGCACTTGCCTTCCGAAAGAGAATAAAAGAATCAGCCGTCTGCCGGCGGCGGTGTTTTTTCCAGGCTGCACGCTTACAGCGGACAGCCCGAGCACAGTCCGCATTCCACCAGGGAACACACTTCCGGGTGCCCCGGGAGGAAGAGCGAGGGATAGAGCTGAGGGCAGCATTGAAGACTGTGTCATAAAAAAGGAGGAGGGCGCGAGGAAGAGGCAGAGAGGAGAGGTCAGAGAGAGTAGCACGGAGGGTGAATAGGCACCAGTCAGCCTTGGCAAACTGCCACCTAGGAAAGGAAAGAGGAGGGTGGAAAGAGAAAAAGGAAACTAGGATGGGGAAATGATCACTGTTATGGAGGTCATCAAGAACCTGCCACGTGAAATCCAAGTAGAGGGACGACGAGCAGAGAGAAAGATCAAGACAGGAAAGGGTGCGAGTTCGAGAGTCCACATGAGTGGGCTCACCAGAATTCAGAAGAGATAGAGATGAAGCGAGGACGAACGGTTCGAGAAGACGGCCTCGGGTGTTTGTCAGAACATCACCCCATAGGGAATGTCGACAGTTGAAATCACCCAAAAGGAGCACCGGCTCTGGCAAGGAGTCCAGGAGGTGCTTAAGATCAGGAAGGGAAAGAGGGACATTAGGAGGGAGATAAATGGAACAGACTGTATACCATTTACCCACAAAAACACGGGCAGCAGAACAATGGATAGGGGACGGAAGGAGGAGGGGGACGAAGGGAATATCAGATCGAATTAAGAGAGCAGTAGAGTTATGGGCCCCAGCAAGAGCTGGGGGGGGGAGAAAGAAAGGAATAACCACGAAAGTGACCAGGACGAGCACCAAGCATTGGTTCCTGGAGACAAACACAAAGTGGTGTAAACTGTGCAATTAGAAGTTGGAGTTCATGGAAGTTGGCATAAAATCCACGAATATTCCACTGAAGAATAGACATTATCAAAGAGATAGGATAGGAATAGAGAACAAGAAAGAAATGAAGGTAAAGAGGAACACAGTTTATGAAAGAATCTCAGGATCAGGGTCAGGAGTAGGGTCAGGGTCAGGAGCAGGGTCAGTAAAATCAGGGTTAGGGGGCATGGGTAAACTTAGTAAGGAGAGAGAGAAGGGAGCGAGAGAACAGACCAGAGGCGGACTGACGGGGTCCAGAAGAGGAGGAGACAGTTGAGAGGGGCAGGCAAGGACAGGCGGAGGAGGGGGGGGCAGAAAGCAGGGAGTGCACCTCAGGAAGGGCAGCAACAGAGAGGGAAGCGGGGGCAGAAGAAACCTCCATATCAGAGACAGGGGGTTCGACCACGGAAATGGGAGGGGAAGGAGGGACAGAGGCAGAGGGAGGGGGCGAGGAAGAAAGCGAAACCTTCTTACCCGCCGGAGAGGAAGAAGGAGAGGATCCAGGCTTACGTTTCTGACTCAAAGAGACAGGTGTTCCAGTAACAACGTACTGGGCGACAGACTCAATGGTCTCAGCAGGAGAAGAGGAACGAGAGCGAACAACACGAAGATCGCTGGGAGGATGATGGATATCAGCTTGGACAGACAGGCGGCGTGGAGGGTCAAGAGACTGGGGGGAGGGTCGGGAAGAAAGAGTGGGGGAGACGGGGAAGAAGACAAAGGAGATAAGGCGGACTGGGGAGGGAGGGGGGAAATCCCAGATGGAGAACCAGGAGGGAGACCATCTGGGGTAGGAGGCAAAGGAACAGGGGAGGGGTGGTGGGTGTGGTCGGGTTTAAGGTCTGGAAACGGTTGTGAGACTGAGGAAGACGGGAAGGACGAGGAGAGGTAGAACGCAACACGCGAGCGTAGGAGACGCCCACGAAAGGGGTGAGACGACGAACTTGGCGTCTCGCTTCAGGAAAAGACAGACGATCACGGTGCTTCAAGTTGAGGACGGCTTCCTCGAGTTTATAGTGCATACACGAGCGTGAGAAGGTAGGGTGGGCTTCACCGCAATTGAGACAGCGAGCCTGGGGAGAAGTGCACTCGGACTTAGAATGACTATCGTCCCCACACAAGGGGCAGAGATACACAGTACTGGTGCATTTGAGGACACCGTGCCCAAACTTCCAGCACTTATTGCAAATTCTAGGAGAGGGAATGTACTCCTGAACGGAGCATCTGGCACCAGCAAGAATAACAGAGGGCGGAAGGGTTCTACTATCAAAGGTGACTTTGACAACTCGAAGGGGCTGACGGCGACGACCACGAGGGGGTCGAGTAAACGTGTCCACCCGGAGGACAGAATGGCCTTGGGCTTCGAGGATATGTTTAATATCTTCATGGCAATCATTGAGGTCCCGAACACCAGTTGCAACTTGGGGTGGGAGGAGAACAGTGCCAACACTGGCATTTAACCGAGCGTTTTTGGAGACCCGAACAGGGGTCTCCCCAATGCAGGACAAAGCGGCTAAGCGAGTAGCTGCATCCTGAGAAGGAGCAACGACGACACGCGTACCGGAACTGGTGGAGTTAAAAGTAACAGAGGCATCTACTGAATCAACAAGGTGTTTATGGAGGGAGAAATCGTCAGGAGGAGTAGAATCCAGATGGTGGAGATCAAAGTATTTAGTCCATGTAGCAGGACCAAACAGGGCATTGTAAGTACTATTACGGGAAGGGATCGTGTGAGTGCGGCCGTGGCGGGAACGGCGATGAGAACCCCCGGAAGTCACGGGGGTAAAAGGTGCAGTAGTCACAATGAGAGACGAAGCCGCGTCAGGGGACGAGGTAGTCACCACTGGGGGCTTGGGGCTCGACCCAACCACAGAGGGAGGGGAGCCGAGGGGAGGAGTCGGAGAAGTCAAAGGAGGAGCAAAGTCGGGGCCCAATGTAGCGGGCTACAGAGCTCGGTCTTCCAACACGGACCGACTCAGGGGCTTGGTCGCCCACCCCACGAGCCTGAGAAGTAAAGCAGAAACAGGGGGAATATTTATCATCGCTACGAAAAGGAAGATTCATTCACGAATGTGCCCCCACACCCACCATGGAGCCACAATTAGAGGCAGGACACCCAACAAGAAGCTATCGCCGATCATGCCGGGGCCCCCTAGGGGTGCGTCGTGAGTATACGCCCCACAAACGCCACCTTAAGAACCGACAGTCCGTCGAGATCGGGTTCAGTGACGAAAGGGGGATTGACAATAAAAGGTTCCCCTCGCTCTCGACGTTGGGTACTACAGTTCTACGGGTGCAAGAGTATGTCTCCCACAGCACCTGGGCGTCAAAATAGAGAAGTCCAAAGAAAGATCTAAAACAAGCAAAAGGTCAGCAGGAAACGACAAGCAGATAGGAGAAGAGGGGGAGAAAAACGAAACAGAAGGAAAAGGAAAAGATGCTCGGCACAATTGGAGAGGACGGCAGCAGGAGCACAAGGTTAGAAAAGGACAGAGAACCGTCCCAAGGAGCATCACCCTCCGGCAGCCGCCCACTAAGCCCCCCTCACGGCAGCAACGGGCTGAGCGGGGAGGGGGGTGAAAAAAATTAGCAAATAATAAAGTCCAAGGTTCTAAAATATGTGGCTGAGGTTGACATCAACCAATTTTTTCCAAAATTGGC
Source organism: Procambarus virginalis (assembly GCA_020271785.1). Taxonomy (NCBI): domain Eukaryota; kingdom Metazoa; phylum Arthropoda; class Malacostraca; order Decapoda; family Cambaridae; genus Procambarus; species Procambarus virginalis. The sequence continues at coordinate 10,094 of WNGS01126631.1, read as the reverse complement.
ACCCTTGCAGATAGGCTTACGTGCAGTCAGGCGTATAAGTTTCATGCAAATCGTCTGATAAAAAAAGAAAAAAAATTGAAAAAAAATATATAATTTTTTTTAACTGATTTTTTTCCAATTAAACTAATTATAATATTTTTTTAATATATGCTATTATGATAGCAAAGAGTCATAGATATGATTTCAGTTGATACTTTTGTTTGATAATCGTTTTTGACCATTTTGGTATAAATTTGACACTTGAATGAAGTATTTTTATTATCCCTTCCTTTTATTCATCGATGCTGAAACTTGGACCAGATGAAACACTTTTCATATACAACTTGTCAAAAAAGTTTGATTGAAATTGAACGAGTTTTCATTTATTGCATTTTTAGGCAAATTGGAACCTATTGCCCCCTTCAGCTTCATACAGCAGCAGGAATGGTCAGCCTCATCAACCCCTATGCACCAACACTGAGTCTCCTCTACCGAAGCGAAGGACGAGTTCTATGATGACCTCGGCCTAACTCTCAGAGACATACCTCAACAAGAGCCAGTCTTCCTCCTGGGAGATTTTAATGCAGAGCTGTGATCAGAGTTGGTTCTGATCACAGCTCTTGTCCTTCCTGCCTGGGCCAGTTTATATTTGGGAAGATGAATAAGAGTGGGCAGCGCCTCCTGGAGTTCTGCTGTCGTCATGATCTCTGCATCACCAATTCCTTCTTCGACACCAAGCCCCAGCATAAGGTTTCCTGGAGACACCCCAGGTCTAAGCATTGGCCCCAACTCTACCTGGTGCTTACGGGGCGTAGCAATCTGAGAAATGTCAAACTGACCCGCAGCTTCCAGAGCGCAGATTGTGACACCGATCACTCTCTCGTTGTTTGCAGAGTAAAGTTCCAGCCCCAGAAAATCCACTGAGCAAAGAAGGAGAGAAGACCACGCACTAACGTAAACAAGACCCGTGACCTTCACAAGGTGGAGGAATTCACTGCGCGGCTGGTAAATACTCTTCCTGTACCACCCTGCGATAGCGCAAGTGAGGTGGTCACATCTCGGGGGCACTATTTTCAACACTGCTATGTCCACCTTCGGTAGGAGGCAAAACAAGTCAGCAGATTGGTTTGAGACCAGTGCAGAGGAACTGTTACCCCTCGTAGAGGAAAAGAGACGAGCTCTCTCATCCTGCAAGACCCTGCCCTCAGAAAGGAAGCTACAGGCCGTCCATACTGCCCGCAGTAGAGTTCAACAAACTGCGAGGCGTTGTGCTAACGATTACTGGCTTCGACTCTGTTCCAGCATCCAGACTGCAGCCACTGTTGGCAACATAAGAGGCATGTACGAAGGGATCAAACAGGCAACAGGCCCTACACAAAACCGGACGGCTCCTCTAAAGTCAGCCACCGGAGAGATCATTAAAGACCGTGATCAACAGATGAATCGCTGGGTGGAACATTACTCCGAACTCAACTGCAGAGAGAACTTGGTCATCGTAAGGGCTTTGGATGCAATTGAATGCCTGCCCATCATGGAAGAACTTGATCTTGAACCAACTGTGGAAGAAGTTGAGAAAGCAGTGGATTCACTTTCCTCAGGGAAGGCCCCAGGAGAAGACAGGATTCCGCCTGAAGTTGTCAAGTGCGCTCGTGGAACACTTAAATCTGAGCTTCATGAACTTCTGTGGGAGTGCTGGAGTGAGGGTTCGGTGCCACTAGACATGAGAGATGTAAACATCATCACTCTCTACAAACATAAATGTGACAGAAGCGATGCAAACAACTACCGTGGCATATCCCTCCTCAGCGTCTTTGGCAAACTCTTCGCTAGGGTCGTCTTGGTCAGTCTTCATATTCTTGCCGAAAGAGTGTACCCTGAGTCACAGTGCGGTTTCCGAGCAGAGAGGTTGACCACTGACATGGTGTTCTCTGAGACAGCTTCAAGAAAAGTGCGAGGAGCAGAGAAAAGCCTTGTACATAGCCTTCATTGACCTTACAAAGGCCGTCGACCTCGTGAGTAGGGACGGACTCTTCAAGATCTTGGCCAAAATTGGCTGCCCACCCACCCGTACTCAGCATGATACAATCGTTCCACAAGGACATGAAGGGAACAGTCATGTACAACGGCTCAACTTCTGAACCATTCAACATTAACAGTGGTGTTAAACACGGGTGTGTTCTTGCTCCAACCGTGTTCGGCATCTTCTTTGCGATCCTCATCAAGCATGCCTCTGGAACAACCACAGAAGGCATCTATCTCCGTACAAGTAAGTAATTATCAAAAGAAGGCACCAAACCGGGAAGGCTATGTAGGACCATCAAATGTGCGGAATAATCAGAGAGCGCTAAATATCACCAAGGATGCCAATACGAGAACAAAAACGCATAAGGCGAACGATATCAAAAGTATCCGAGTCACCAAGAATTCTATCGAGGGACAAGTGACCATGAGGGTCGATCGGAAAGCAAGACACACGCTAGTCCCGGAAGTCAGGATATTCAAGAAGGACATGCACGACCGTAAGAGGGACAATGCAATTAGGACAATAAGGAGCAGGGCGGCGCTCCATCAAGTGACCATGGGTTAAGCGAGTATGGCCAATACGCAACCTCGCCAGAGCAGTTTCCCACCGCCGGTTACGGTGGTAGGAGGATGGCCACGAGGAAACACAACATTTAAGAGTACGGAGTTTGTTACCAGTAACAGACGACCAAGAAGCCTGCCAACGGGTAAGGATGGAGGAATGGATAACCGGGTAAAAGTCGGAATATGGAATACCTTTACGAGAGATGGGACAAGAGCGGACAGCTTCCTTGGCGGCAGCATCCGCACGCTCATTTAAAGACACACCAATATGGCTGGGAACCCAACAAAACTCAACCGACTTAAACTTACTGTGAACAAGAAACAGCCAATGCTGGATCTCGACAACTACTGGATGAACCGGATTAAAGGACCCGAGAGCCATGAGGGCACTACGAGAGTCAACAACAACCACAAAGGAAGACTGACAACGAGAAAGCAGGAGACGAAGAGCATAGAGAATAGCATAAAGCTCCGCTGTAAAGATGCTAGTCTCCGGAGGTAAGCGACACATATAAGTGCGATCAGGAAAAACAACAGAGTAGCCAACACCGTCCGCAGACTTAGACCCATCGGTGAAGACAGAAACGGAGCGGGAGTGAGAAGAAAAGTGCTCAAGGAAAAGGCGTTTTAGAACCGTAGGAGGGGTAAAAGCTTTAGTGACGCGGGTCAAGGACGTACAAAACTGCGGAAGGGGGACTCTCCACGGGGGCAAAGAAGGAACAACACGAGGAGAAACATTAGAAACACGAACGGAAAGAGAATCCTGTAAGCGAGATAACCGGACAGAAAGAGGGAGGTGGTGAAGAGGAACAGGAACCGCAGGAGGGGTAAAAGTTAAAGCACGACAGAGGCGAGAGGAAGGATGTTGCAAGGACCGCGCAAGATAGCGAAGACAGTAGCGATCACGGCGGTCCTGGAGAGACAGGAAGCCAGTGTCAACATACAAGCTAAGGACGGGAGTCGAACGAAAGGCACCAGAACTGAGGCGCAGCCCAGTATGGTGCAAAGCATCAAGACGGCGAAGAGCAGAAGGAGAAGCAGAAGAGTAAGCAGGGCAACCATAATCGAGCTTAGACAGGACGAGAGAGGAATGCAAAGCAAGGAGAGTGCGCCTATCCGCTCCCCAAGAAGTATGGGACAATACTCGAAGGAGGGTAAGGGCCTTAGAGCACTCAACACGGAGGTAAGAGATATGGGGAGACCAAGACAAACGAGTGTCAAGGAATAACCCCAAAAGCTTCGCGGAATCTTTGTACTCAAGGGGATGACCATAAAGTGACAAAGAGGGACGAAGAACGACCCGTTTCCGAGTAAAAGACATGGCACAAGTCTTAGAAGTAGAGAACTTGAAGCCATGATCGGTGGCCCAAGACGACACGGCATCAATCGCAAGTTGAAGCCGGCGCTGAAGGAGAGGCGAATCATCACCCTGACAGCAAAGGGTAAGATCATCGACATAGAGAGCGGAGAAGACACCTGAAGGAAGAGAGGAAAGAAGACCATTGAGGGCAACCAGAAAAAGAGTAGTGCTCAGAACACTACCCTGGGGCACACCTTCGTATTGCTGAAAAGAGGCAGAGAGAGCGGTACCAAGGCGCACCCGAAAGGAACGACGAGAGAGGAAGCTGCGGAGAAAGAGAGGGAGATGACCACGAAGGCCAAAAGAATGAAGCTGGGATAGAATATGATATCGCCAAGTGGTGTCGTAAGCCTTTTCCAGGTCAAAAAGGACGGCAACAACGGAGGTCCTCGCAGCAAAAGCAGTACGAATATAGACCTCCAAGTTCACCAGGACATCTGTCGTGCTGCGGCACTTGCGGAAACCAAATTGAGAAGGGGAGAGGAGGTGATGGTGTTCCAGGAACCACATCAGACGAACGTTAACCATACGTTCAAAGAGTTTGCAGACACAACTTGTGAGGGCAATAGGGCGAAAGTCCTTAGGGGAAGTTCCCAGAGACCCTGGTTTGCGAACAGGGAGGACAACGGCATCGAGCCAGTCCTCAGGGACTGACGACGACTCCCAGATCCGATTATACAGACTCAGTAAATACTGAGACGTGCACGGAGGGAGATGGCGAAGCATCTCATAATGAATACCATCGGAGCCCGCCGCCGTAGAACCGCAGAGGGCCAGGGCAGAACGAAGTTCAGAGAGAGAGAAGGGATCGTTATAGGAAAGTCGAAGACGAGTGCAGAAATCTAAAGGACGAGACTCAAGGACAGGTTTACGAAGAAGGAAAGATTGGGGAAGATGAAGACCAGAGCTAACAGAAGAAAAGTGGGAACCCAGTTCGGTAGCGACCTGCAACGGGTCCGCCACAAGAGTACCACGGAGGTGAAGGACCGGGGAAACATCGGGAACGAACTTACCCGCTATCTTGCGGATACGCTTCCAGATCTGTGGCAGGGGAGTTTCGGACGTAATTGTGGAGACATAAGAAGCCCAACATTCACGTTTAGCCGTACGGATGGCCCTACGGGCCACCGCACTCGCTTTCCGAAAGAAAAGAAAAGAATCGGTCGTCTGCCGACGGCGGTGCCTCTTCCAGGCTGCACGCTTACAGCGGACAGCCCGAGCACAGTCCGCATTCCACCAGGGAACGCACTTCCGTGGACCCCGAGAGGAAGAGCGAGGAATAGAGCGGAGGGCAGCGTCGAAGACAGTGTCATGAAAAAGGAGGAGAGCGCGAGGGAGAGGCAGAAGGGAGAGGTCAGAGAGAGCAGCACTGAGGGTAAATAGGTTCCAGTCCGCTTTAGCAAACTGCCACCTAGGAAAGAGAGGGAAGGGCGAAAAGAGAAAAAGGAAACAAGGATAGGGAAATGATCACTGCCATGGAGGTCATCAAGAACCTGCCACGTGAAATCTAAGTAAAGAGAAGAAGAGCAGAGAGAAAGATCAAGACAGGAAAGGGTGCGAGTCCGAGAGTCCAAATGAGTGGGCTCACCAGAATTCAGAAGAGACAGGGAAGAAGAGAGGAGAAACGGCTCAAGAAGGCGACCCGGGTATTCGTCAGAACGTCACCCCAAAGAGAATGACGACAATTGAAGTCACCCAGCAGGAGCACAGGCTCCGGCAAGGAGTCCAAGAGGTGTTTCAAATCAGGAAGAGAAAGCGGGACACTCGGGGGGAGATAAATGGAACAAACTGTGTACCATTTCCCCACAAAGATACGAGCAGCAGAACAATGGAGAGGCAAAGGAAAAAGTAAAGGAACAAAGGGAACATCAGCGCGAATCAAGAGAGCAGAAGAATTAGGAGCCCCAGCAACGGCTGGGGGGGGGGGAGAGAAAGGAATAGCCACGAAAACGACCAGGACGAGCACCAAGCATCGGCTCCTGGAGACAGACACAAAGGGGCGAAAACCGCGAAATCAGAAGTTGGAGTTCGAGGAAATTGGCGTAATAACCTCGAACGTTCCATTGAAGAATAGACATCGACGAGAAGAGAAAGGACAACAACAGAGAACAAGGAAGAAACAAAGGCGAAAGAGCAACACAGCACGTTAAAGAATATCAGGGTCGGGATCAGGGTCAGCAAAGTCAGGGTTAGGGGGCATGGGTAAACTGAGCAAAGACGGAGGGAAGGAAGCGGGAGAACAGACCAGAGGTGGGCGGGCGGGGTCCGGAGGAGGAAGAGGAGGAGACAACGGAGAGGAGCAGTCAAGGACAGCAGCAGGAAGAGGGGGAGTAGAAAGAGGGGAGCGCACCTCAGCAAGGGCAGCAACCGAAAGGGAAGCAGGGGCCAAAGAAACCTCCATAGCAGGAACAGGGGGCGCAACCACTGAAATGGGAGGGGAAGGAGCAATAGAGCCAGTAGTAGGGGCGAGGAAGAAAGCGAAGCCTTCTTACCCGCCGGGGAGGAGGAAGGAGAGGAGCCAGGCTTACGCTTCTGACTTAAAGAGACCGGTGTCCCAGCAACTACGTACCGGGCAACGGATTCCAGTGTCTCAACAGGAGAAGCTGAACGAGAGCACACACGACGGCCGTTAGGAGAGCGATGGACATCCGCCTGCACCGACAGGCGGCGGGGAGAGTCAATAGATGGAGGAGAAGGATGGGAAGGAGGATCGGAGGGAGACGAGGAAGAAGACACAGGAGACACGACAGACCGGGTAGAAAGAAGGGGAACCCCAGACAGAGGACCAGGAGGGGGACCCTTCGGGACAGAACTCAAAGGAACAGAGGAGGGGCAGTGGGCGTATCAGGGTCCAAGGCCCGGAAACGGTTGTGAGTCTGAGGAAGGTGGGAAGGACGAGGAGAGGAAGAGCGCAACACGCGAGCATAAGAGACGTTAGCATAAGGCGGGAGCCGGCGAACCTGGCGCCTCGCCTCAGGAAAAGATAAACGCTCCCGGTGCTTCAAGTTGAGGACGGCTGCCTCAAGCTTGTAATGGATACAGGCACGGGAGAAGGTAGGATGGGCCTCACCGCAGTTGAGGCAGCGAGCTTGGGGAGAAGTGCACTCCGACTTAGAGTGACCTTCACCCCCACACAAAGGACAGAGAGAGACAGTCCCAGAGCAGCGGAGGGCACCATGCCCAAACCTCCAGCACTTGTTACAAAGCCGAGGAGAAGGAATGTACTCCTGGACAGAGCACCTGGCACCAGCAAGAATGACAGAGGGTGGAAGGGTCCTACCATCAAAGGTAATCTTCACAACCCGAAGGGGTTGACGGCGACTACCACGAGGGGGACGAGTAAACGTGTCCACCTGGAGAACAGAATGGCCCTGGGCATCAAGGATATGTCGAATATCGTCGTGGCAGTCTCGCAGATCCCGAACACCGGTCGCAACATGGGGCGGGAGGAGAATAGTGCCAACACTGGCATTCAACTGAGCGTTCTTTGAGACCCGAACAGGGGTCTCGCCAAGGCAGGATAAGGCAGCCAAGCGGGAAGCTGCATCCTGAGAAGGAGCAGCAACGACACGTGTACCGAGACGAGTGGGGTTGAAGGTAACAGAGGCATCCACGGAATCAACGAGATGTCGATGGAGGGAGAAATCGTCAGGAGGCGCAGAATCAAGAGGGAGGAGATCAAAATATTTGGCCCACGAAGCGGGACCAAACAAGGCCTGATAGGTATCAGAACGGGAAGGAATCGAGCGAGGGCGGCCGTGACGAGGACGGCGTTGAGAACCCCAGAGAGAGAGGGGTTAAAAGGCGCAGTAGTTACAACTAGAGATGGAGCCGCACCAGGGGACGAGGTAGTCACCACTGGGGGCTTGGGGCTCGACCCAACCACAGAGGAGGGAGGGGAGCCGAGGGGAGGAGTCAGAGGCCAAAGGAGGAGCAAGGTCGGGGCCCAATGCAGCGGAGGCTACAGAGCCGGTCTTCCAACACGGACCGACTCGGGGGCTTGGTCGCCCACCCCACGAGCCTGAGAAGGTAAAGGAGAAACAGCAGAAACAGTAGATATCATTGCTACGAAAAAAAATTCATTCACGAATGTGCCCCCACACCCACCATGGAGCCACAATTAGAGGCAGGACACCCAACAGAAGCTATCGCCGATCATGCCGGGGCCCCTAGGGGTGCGTCGTGAGTATACGCCCCACAAACGCCACCTTAAGAACCGACAGTCCGTCGAGATCGGGTTCAGTGACGAAAGGGGGATTGACAATAAAAGGTTCCCCTCGCTCTCGACGTTGGGTACTACAGTTCTACGGGTGCAAGAGTATGCCTCCTCAAGCACCCGGGCGTCAAAATAGAAGAAGTCCAAAGGAATAACCAAAACAAGCAAAAGGTCGGCAGGAAACGACAAGCAGATAGGAGAAGAGGGGGGAGAAAAACGAAACAGAAGGAAAAGGAAAGGTGCCAGCACAATTGGAGAGGACAGCAGCAGGAGCACAAGGCTAGAAAGGACAGAGGACTGTCCCAAGGAGCATCACACTCCGGCAGCCGCCACTAAGCCCCCCTCACGGCATCAACGAGCCGAGCGGGGAGGGGGGTATCTCCGTAAAGATATAATGGAAAGCTCTATAATCGCCCAGACTCCGAGCAAAGACAAAAGTACTGATTGTAACTCCTCAGGGAGTATCTCGCCGACGACGCAGCGATCATCACGCACCCAGCAGAAGGCTTGCAGCAGCTACTCAACCGCTTTGCCGCAGCCTGTTCACGCATTCGGCCTACAATCAGCTGAAAAGACAAGGTGATGGGAAAGACGTAAGAGCTACACTATATAAGTATAGCAGACTATCTGCTGGGGCAGTTCACGAGTTGGTACCTGGGCTCCACAATCTCAGAACCCTTCCCTGGACATTGAGTCAACAGGCGTATCGGGAAGGCCGCAACAACACTGGCCAGGCTCAAAAGCGCTTTTGGGAAAATGCCAAACTGACAGTGCACACCAAGGCACAAGTCTAATGGCATGTGTGGTGAGTACACTTCTCTACGGCTCGGAATCCTGGACCCTGCACTTCGCCAGGAGAGACGGCTCTATACCTTTCACATGCGGAACCTGAGACGCATCCTTGACATCACGTGGAAAGACTACGTCACCAACAACACAGTACTCGAGAGAACAGGAATCCCTTCAATGTTCACTCTCCTGAAACAGAGACGCATGCGAAGGCTGGGACATGTCACTCGCATGGTCGATGGCCGCATACCGAAGGAGCTCTTGTAGGAGAACTGGCATCAGGAAGGAGACCTACCTGATGACCTCAGCTGCGTTTCAAAGATGCCTGCAAACGCGACCTCAAGCAGATGAACATCGACATCAACACTTGGGAGGCAGCAGCTGCGGACAGATCTGCCTGGAGATGTAAAGTGCAGAAGGGACTCCAGCAATTCGAGGATGAACTGAAGAGGGAGCGGAGGATAATAGACTTCAGAGGAGGTCTCGACCACTGTCAGACGCACCTGCTTCAGCGTTTATCTGCGCTCGCTGCAGTCGAGACTGTCATTCTCGGGTTGGCCTTCACAGCCACAGCAAGTGCTGCATCCAAGAAGATTACAACAACTAGACATCCAGGGCACAACTCCATAACCCCACGGGATTGACGGATGCCTACTAGAAACTGCAGAGGACGACGTACGACATTCCTCTGTGATCGTCAACGGTATTAAAGGCGACCTGAAGCCTATATTGGTCGTCGTGTCCTGTGTGGACCATACTGTGAGATATCCTTTGAGTGGATGAAATTACCAGGTTTTCTTGTGTGGAGCCTGGCTGGCGACTTCATATACTCATGTCGGGACTGTAGAAAGCATTTAGAGACAGTCCAAGAGAATTTGTGGACTTGGATGAGCGCCATATTTGTGAGCCCATCAGACACGTCTCCTGACTGTGGTAGCACTCTTAATTTATGATATATTGATTGTAAGTGCTTGATTATGTGTCCAGCGATCATTGAGAACATTGGTAGATATAGGTTAGAGATGTTATAAAGATTGTGAGAATTATAATGAGTAGATGTGATGTGACATAATGGGGGTAAGAGCGACACATGCTTGCCGCCGGAGGTCAGTAAGTGACTGGGGAATAAGAGCTGCTGGCATCCCGTCTGAGGAGAAATTCAGG
>WNGS01126626.1:0-12045 GCA_020271785.1 Procambarus virginalis | reverse complement strand
CACTTATATGCACACCATAATTTTGAGTACAGCGATGGTTCACACATTTTATAATATAAATATACTACAATTCACTGTATGGAATAATATATTACTGCAAAAACTAAGAAAAAATCAGAGACACGAAATAAATAGGTAATAATATATTTGTGGCAACGGCCGTCTGACAGCTCGGGCGGAGTAGACCTCATCTGGCGAAGGCTCTGCCAACGCCCCTTTTTTGCCACACTTCCCTACCCTATTGCGGCTAAAATATGCCACCTACGATTTTGTTGTTATTTTTTCCGTGATCAGGGAAAAAATGAACACTTCTATAAGACGAAAGAATTTTTTGGATTTTTTTTTTTTTTTGCGCCTGTGGGTGTGAATTCCATTTGGGCCCCTAGCGGTTTGAGGGTTAAGCAACTGACATATATGAGGGCTATAGTGTCACAATTGATATGTTTATCCTACACATAACCCCCCTCGCCCCCCATCCAATGGGCAGCGGTGGATAGGTCCTAGCAGTGGTAACATCTAGAAGTCTGCTAACATTATTGGATGACCCATAGACGAGCGATTCATCAAAGTTTATACAATATTGTGAAATTGAGAGTCAGTGTAGTAACATAAATTGGTAAATCATATATATTGTAAGTTAAGAATCTGATGCATGTGTGTGTGTTGGGGGGGGTTATACCCTTGGTAAGCGAGAGTGGAAAGTAACGTTAGACGTTCTGCGGTCAATGTGGGGGGGAGGGAGGGAGGGTGGGAGGGTCAAATCCACCCTCCAACATCTGGGCATAGTACCACCAGCCTCCACAACACTCCATCAGCTGATGCTTGTAGATGCTTCATCTAACCTCACCTATGTCACACTTTAACCTACAGTTCCAGTGATATTTAAACTCATCAGTGGCATCTCACCAATATAAACTGTATTGGATTTTGTCCCGAAATAGCTATATGCTGACTGGACATGTATGTATGTATGTATGTATGTATGTATGTATGTATGTATGTATGTATGTATGTATGCATGCATGTATGTATGCATGTATGTATGTATGTAAGTATGTAAGTATGTATGCATGTATGTAATTACCTAAGTGTAATTACCTAAGTGTAGTTACAGGATGAGAGCTACGCTCGTGGTGTCCCGTCTTCCCAGCACTCTTTGTCATATAACTAGTGGCTTTACAAGATTGTAATTACCATATTATATATTCTCACATTCCCAATGTGCCTTCTTGTATATGAATAAATAAATAAATAAAAATAAATAAATATAACGCTTTGAAACTACTGACGGTCTTGGCCTCCACCACCTTCTCCCCTAACTTGTTCCAATCGTCTACCACTCTGTTTGCGAAAGTGAATTTTCTTATATTTCTTCGGCATCTGTGTTTAGCTAGTTTATATCTATGACCTCTTGTTCTTAAAGTTCCAGGTCTCAGGAAATCTTCCCTATCGATTTTATCAATTCCTGTTACTATTTTGTATGTAGTGATCATATCACCTCTTTTTCTTCAGTCTTCTAGTTTTGGCATATTTAATGCCTCTAACCTCTCCTCGTAGCTCTTGCCCTTCAGTTCTGGGAGCCACTTAGTAGCATGTCTTTGCACCTTTTCCAGTTTGTTGATGTGCTTCTTAAGATATGGGCACCACACAACTGCTGCATATTCTAGCTTTGGCCTAACAAAAGTCGTGAACAATTTCTTTAGTATATCGCCATCCATGTATTTAAACGCAATTCTGAAGTTGGAAAGCGTGGCATAGGCTCCTCGCACAATATTCTTTATGTGGTCCTCAGGTGATAGTTTTCTATCTAGAACAACCCCTAGATCTCTTTCATTATCCGAATTCTTTAAAGATTTCTTACATAATATATAGGTTGTGTGGGGTCTATGTTCTCCTATTCCACATTCCATAACATGGCATTTATTAACATTGAATTCCATTTGCCAAGTGGCGCTCCATGTACTTATTTTGTCCAGGTCATCTTGAAGGGCATGACAATCATCTAAGTTTCTTATCCTTCCTATTATCTTAGCATCATCAGCAAACATGTTCATATAATTCTGTATACCAACTGGTAGATCATTTATGTAGACAATAAACATCACTGGTGCAAGAACTGAACCCTGTGGTACTCCGCTTGTGACATTTCTCCAGTCCGATACATTGCCTCTGATCACTGCCCTCATTTTTCTATCAGTCAGAAAATTTTTCATCCATGTTAGAAGCTTACCTGTCACCCCTCCAATATTTTCCAGTTTCCAGAACAACCTCTTATGTGGAACTCTGTCAAAAGCCTTTTTTAGGTCCAGATAGATGCAGTCAACCCAACCATCTCTTTCCTGTAATATCTCTGTTGCTCGGTCATAGAAACTGAGTAAATTCGATACACAGGATCTTCCAGATCGAAAACCATACTGTCTGTCTGATATTATATCATTTCTCTCCAGGTGTTCTACCCATTTAGTTTTAATTATTTTTTCCAATATTTTGACTATTACACTTGTCAATGATACCGGTCTATAGTTAAGGGGGTCTTCCCTGCTTCCACTTTTGTAGATTGGAACTATGTTAGCCTTTTTCCACACATCAGCTACAAGTCCTGTAAACAGGGATGCCTGAAAAATCAGTTGAAGAGGAATGCTGAGCTCAGGTGCACATTCTCTCAGAACCCATGGCGAAACTCCATCTGGACCAACTGCTTTGTTCTTATTTAGCTCCTTGAGCATTTTTTCCACTTCGTCTCTAAGACACCTCTATGTGCTCTATGTTGTTCTCTGGAATCCTTATTGTATCTGGTTCCCTGAAGAACCAGATACAGAACCAGATTGTATGTATGTATGCATGTATGTATGCATGTATGTATGCATGTATGTATGTATGTATGTATGCATGTATGTATGTATGTATGTATGTATGTATGTATGTATGTATGCATGTATGTATGCATGTATGCATGTATGTATGTATGCATGTATGCATGTATGTATGTACGCATGCATGTATGTATGTATGTACGCATGCATGTATATATGTATGTACGCATGCATGTATGTATGTATGTACGCATGCATGTATGTATGTATGTGTGTATGTATGTATTCCCAATCACGTTAAAGACTCCCCCTCTATCATCCAATTTAAGAGAAAAACAACTATGTACTAAATAATCAACTCCTTGTAACTTTAATTATGCTGACCTTCCTATCTGTATTCAGACTGTGCCTACCATCATTATAGGTGATTATGACGCTAGGCATAGGAATATTGGTAATTCGCAGTTCAATAATCGTAATGGCAACCAACTGTTGTCACTATTAGGTAGTCACGATGATGCACAGATTGTGGGTGACCTTGAACCGACGCATATCTACGAAGGTATTCTTGATCTATGTCTCGGTTTCAACGTCTCCCACATCGTGTGCGCCTCGTCAATAGTGCCAGATATGGCGTCTGATCATCTGGCCATATTAGCCACTGTAAGCATTGGCAGCTCTATCCTCCCCGGCGGAATGTTCAAGCGGAAGAGGCTGGCTCTGCCCATCGATCAACGAGACAATTTTGTTGCTCATGTGCCAGAATGGTACAGTTCATCTGAGCCTTCATCAGTTGAAGATTTTAACAATGAGCTCACAGATACTATCGACCAGTTTATAGAATCACTTGATCCATCGTCCAGGCCACGTAACCCAAATTACACTGGTCATAGCACTTATGCTTATTATAATGATTCTAAATTACGTGCACTAAAACGCACTGCCAGAATAATTGGACTAGCTTATAGAAGGACCCGCACTGCTGAAATGCTTCGGCTCTTTCAAGCGGCTCTGGCTGAGGCCAGGGAACGTATAGTGGAGCTGAAGCAGACAGACTGGGAAACTTTTGTCCGTGGTCTCATTTCTCACACGCCACTAAGTCGGGCATGAAAGGATATCAACAAGATCAAAGGGAAAAATGCTGCAGATATCTCGTACCCTAATCCTCTGCACAGAGCAAATGAGCTTGTTGATGCTTGGGCCATGACTTCCAACTTTGACAGTCTTCCTCTACCTCACAGAATGAATTAAATAATAGATATACTGATAGGGCAAGGCTCCTTGACTTCAAGGTTCATCAAGAGGATGACTGTGACATGCTTCTTACTAAATACGAACTAGATTCTGCTCTACATAAAGGCAAAGCTACATCACCCGGGGAGGATGGAGTTACTTACGGCATACTGAGTATGCTTCTGCTAGTTCCAGGGAATCCCTTGCTTCAATTGTATAATATGAGCTATGTAACTGGGGAGCTTCCTAAGTCATGGACCAACAGTGTTATTATTCCCATTCCTAAACCTCACCAGCCGAGTGTTTTTCGCCCAGTCTCCCTCACTAGTTGTCTCTGTAAGTGTCTTGAGAGGATGGTTCTCAACCGTCTCCTTTACAAAATTAATAATATGTTGTCTCCCCAGATATATGGCTTTATGCATGGAAAGAGTGTACATCACTGTATTACCACATTCCTCACCCTGCATACTGATAGGTCATATACCACTTTCCTAGATCTTAAGTCAGCCTTTGACATTGCTAACACACACGTCATTCTGAGAGAACTTGCTAAAATGAATTTTGGAGGATGGCTTCTACGGTGGATAAGAGGCTATCTATTCAACAGGAAGTCATCTGTACTGTTCCAAGGGCATAGGCGTGTAACGAGAGATTTTGAACTTGGCACTCCACAGGGAGGTGTCCTCAGTCGTACTCTGTTCAATGTGTTAATCAATGCACTTTTAAACTTAGTAACTAGAAGGTCCAGCGAACACATTAGCTATGTGGATGATATACTGATCCACACCAATGGGTATACCAACACCCAAAATGTTCTGAACTCTGTATTGTACACACATGTCAGGAACTATGCTCAGTCATCTCAGTAGAGAAAACAAAGATCCTGAACCGACACCCACCCAGACGGGGTGGCCCCGTTCGCAAAATGCAGTTGGATGATGGCTCTCTGCTCGACTATGTTACCAGATACAAATACCTTGGGCTTGAGGTTCTACTGTACCGCAATGTTTTAGCCAGACTGGGTCGCCAATGTAGAGGCTCCGTGCTCTCAAGGCTGTGGCAGGCTGTGGCAGGCAAACACAACTGTACCGTACAGTGTGGCAGGGCAAACACAACTGTACCGTACAGTGTTATATATTTATTTCAGTTTGAACAATTTTTAATATTAAAGGATAAATCCTTTAATTGGTTGAAATTGGTTTTAACATTCGAAATCTAATTTGTTGATGTTAAATAATATAAGGTTCAAATTTATTAAGATACATACTTTAAAAACTATTTCTATTTGATACCAACAGTATCACGTTAAGAGAAGCGTCTCGCCTTGCTAACCCAAGTATAAAATATATAAAGAAACGGTGCAACTGTACTGCTATCTGCAGTACAAATATATGTCCCTATTTAAAGAAAAAATAAACTGCACCAATCACTGCCACTCCTCACACCAATGCAACAATAAGGAGAGTGATAACAGTGCTTCACATTCGACGTTAAATTATTTAACAGATGACGAGATAATGAACATTGGAACAAATGTACAGCTCTCTGACCTTCATATAAAATCTGCATGTGACCTCATCAAACAAACTGTGCCAAGCGTAGAAGGCCTTCATGACCCAGCGTTGTAGCGGGACCTCTCCTAGCCAGTTACAATTGGTGAATTTATTCAAATTATCCAAGTTGATGGTTGTCACTGGGTCACCGTTTCCAACATTGGAGTAACTGGACAAATTAACATATACGACACCAGGCATAAATTACCATACAAATCTACTGAAGTTATCTTGTGTGCTCTTGCTAATTGCCAGGATGATAAGCTGATATGCAATATAATGAATGTCAGCAGACACAGGGACTCAAGTATGAGTGGGGTATATGCTGTGGCGTTTGCTGCATCACTTGCAAGTGGTGTAGATCCGGTGAACCTCGTATGATGTGCAGAATGAGACAACATCTTCAAGAGAACTTTAAAGGAAAGTGTCTCATCTCATTCCCTGCAGCTCAGACACTGAGAAGAAAACGAATCATCCGGTCATGCTCGATGGAAGTGTACTGCATTTGCAGAAAGCCAAATCATTTGAAGCTGATGGTATGCTGTGACCGTTGCAATATTTGGCACCATGGATCATGTATAGATGTTACAGAATGTAATGATGATTCGTGGATTTGTTTTTTGTGCGCTAGCAAGTTGTGAATTATAATTTAAAATACTTAATTAATACATTATTATTATTATTATTATAACCTTACCAAATGCTTTGCTGAATCAAATAATGTTATTACTTTCAATGTGTTACAATAGCATAATTAAGTGCTGCAAGTGTCAGGTCTTTTATATAATCGGTATTTGTTATATTCTGTACTCTTTTTATGTTATTTAAATTTCAAATAGAAATAGTTTTTAAAGTATGTATCTTAATAAATTTGAACCTTATATTATTTAACATCAACAAATTAGATTTCGAATGTTAAAACCAATTTCAACCAATTAAAGGATTTATCCTTTAGTTTAGTTTAGTTCATTTATTATGCACCCCATACCCATCCCGTGGGCGGTAGTGGAAAGGGTTACAGAGGCACATAATGGGCTCAGGGACTGAACCCCACAATTCATTTAGCTAAGCAAGTTACAATCTTGATGAGCTAGTTACAAAATTCAATATAAGTCGTCACATCAACAATGGGTTCGAGATCGACCTCAGGTACAGGTTCTAAATTAAGCAACTGACATACGTGGAGAGCTAGTGTCACAATTTATATGTTTGTCCTGCACACCGCTCCCCATCCAGCGGGCAGCGGTGGATAGGTTACAATCACTCATTTACTACCTACAGTTAGCAAACTGGGGATATTTGGCTAAAATTTCTGGTAGCAGATCATTTTGAATGAAATATTTACACATCTCTGGAACATTGGTTATAGAATTGTCTCTAAATTCACGTATCTTTTCGCACTCCATCACATAGTGACGGAGGGTGTGCGAATAATTTTGTTGACACAGTTTACATTTGGTCAGGTCTACATCGTTAAACTGAAATAAATATATAACACTGTACGGTACAGTTGTGTTTAATTATGTTTTGCGATTCCTTTGGAAAAAGTATTTGTGCACCAAGTACTACTAGGTCATTATGAGATATGCTGAATGTTGTCAATATACCATCTGAATACGCTTCACTTTGCGTTAATCATTGGACGTCCTAATGATTAAGGTCCCCAAAAGGACTTAATCAGACCTCAGTGGATATTTTTACTCTCCCTCTCTCTCTCTCTCAGAGCATCCCCTTATGTGTTGTATGTGGGTGCTGAAGTTCAGTCACTTGTCTATGTATAGGTGAAGGAACTTTCCATAATTGTTATTGCTAATGTTTACTTGTAATACTGGGTATACATCCGGTGTTCTTACCCTCGACCGCGGCGAGGGTAAGCCGCGGCCGTATGGTCTGAAACCCACAAATATTTACAATGGGGGGTGGGGGGAGGATAACATTTCCTCTTCAAGCACGCGCACACAAATGAACTATGTTACTTAACTGGAAGCACTCGTACAACATAATTTACACGATTTCTCAGGATTATTATACTTCTTACCAGCATATATACAGTATAGTACCTAGGAGGTTCTCTTCAATGATATAGCAAGTTGATATCTAAGATAATTAAAAGAACCCAAGCAAACTACTGTGGAAATGTGCAGGACAAACATATCAATTGTGACACTAGCTCTCCACATATGGAATTTGCTTAATTTAGAAACTGTACGTGTGGTCGATCTCGAACTCATGTTGTTGATGTGACGATGTGTTATGAATTTTGTGGCTAGCTCCTCAAGATTGACTTGCTTAGATAAATAAATTGTGTGTTCAGTCCCTGAACCCATTATGTGATAAATTAACTAAACTAAAAACTATAGTATGGCGACGAAACCTGAACTGCATAATGTAAATAGGGATTAACCAGAACAAGATATAGGTGAAGAATAACACCAGGTGTTTTATTACTAACATTCTTAAGCACAACTGGCAAATACTTCGTCTGGTGATTTGTTTGGTTTGAGTTTAATAATGTTTAATAACAATAAAACAGAGAATGACTGAGACAATTCTTAGGTTCAAACGCTTTACCCCCAAGAGCTTAATAAAAAAATTCAAGTTATTGAACGATTTTTATTTGAATTGTTCTACCGGAAAGATATTTAGAGAAGTTTTTTAGTGATTATGTATGTGCTGTTTAGAAGCAGCACATCTGGATGGTCTCTCTCTCTCGAGTCCTGCTGCCAGATTGGGTTAAAAAATCAATCTCTGTGGCATAGTGGTAAAGCACTCGTTTGTACAGTATCTACCGGGGAGAATTGACCAGGTGCCAATCCTTAACAGTAGCCTAGCTCTGTTCACCCAGCAGTGAATGGGTACACGGTTTGGAGGGTTGTATTCCAGGGTCAAAATTAGGATTAAGGACATGCCCGAAACGCTATGCGTGGTAGTGACTTTACAAGAATGTAAGAACTCTTGTATATATAAATAAAATAAATAAATAAAAAAGTAGCAAATTAGGCTAGTTAAGTTTTGACTGATCTCATAAATCAACTCATCATCCTTATAGACGTTGGGCTACTAATGTTAAAGTCAATGATTGATTAGTTATCCACATATAAATGTAATATGTGTAAATGACAGCTGCGTCAAGCAGCCTGGTGGACCAAACTACAAACCGGAGGAGGCCTGGTCCTCGGGGGTAATTAGCTTTGGGTAATTACACGGACCCCTTGAGTGACGTGATGAATATGGGGGGCACAGTAAACTAAGACTCACAGGATGAGTATGTGGTTCAAAATATATACAATATATATATATATATATATATATATATATATATATATATATATATATATATATATATATATATATATATATATATATATATATATATATATATATACAATATATGACAAAATTTTAAAGTATATTTTATGTTTCTGAATTTCTCGTGATATATAATATATAAGGCTTATACTTAAGTTAAGAGCTGTACTTGTAGATGATATTCCCCGGTTTGGCACCTTCTTTTGAAAATTACTTGCTTGTGGCTGACATATATAATCTGACTGTGTCAGCCATAATTCACCTAGACATCGATCCTGCGCCATATGATGATAGAGTGCAATTACGGTAATATTGCAACTTTATAGGAAATCGTTAAATCATAAATATATCTTGGTTCTTATATTTGAAATATTGTTACATTCAACGTTTGAAAACAAAGTTTATATCTGTATTTTTAATAAAATATAAAACATTAATGTTTATCAACTCATCTCTGTTAGTTTAGTTCATTTATTATGCAGCCCATACCCATCTTGTGGGCGGTAGTGGAAAGGGTTACAGAGGCACATAATGGGCTGAGGGACTGACGTGCTTATCTCTGAAGCTAGACACAGATATAATGAAATAATCAATGATGGAGTCAGAGTCTGTCTGCTGTGGATTCCTTCCCATATTGGTCTCCGAATGCATGATAGAACTGATGAGTTGGCCAAGACTTTTGCTCGTAAAGAGGGAATTGATTACCAACTTGGACTGCCTTTGAGCAGCCTGAGGGCAGCAATATCCCAGGAACATCAACTAAATTTCGGAGACTTGAGGCAAAGTGAAATTCGCACCAGTTACCCCATCTATCATCATTCTATTATGCAGGAGGTACCACAAGTATATGGGTCATCCAATAATGCTAGCAGATTTCTAGAAGTTACCACTGTTAGGCTTAGGCTCGGCTACAAGTACTACTGGGAATTTGTAACATCTGCTGATGTAGATTTGACTAAATGTAAACTCTGTCAGCAGAACTATTCGCATACTTTGCGTCATTATATAATGGAATGTGAAAAAATCGCGGAATTTAGAGATAACACCATCAATAGTGTCCCAGAAATGTGTAAGTACTTCATTCATATTGATGTGCTGCCCGAAATCTTAGCGAAGTATCCAAAATTTGCTTACTGTAAGTTATGCATGCACATGACTGTAAAGCTGCCGCCCAGTTGGGTTGGTGTGGAGCAAGACTAGTAACTGTGCGACTCCTCATAGATGTAAAGTGCCTTGTATAGTGACTGTTGTGAGCCTCTTGTTGAATCACTTGTGACACAAAAGATTACTGATGTGTGTATTTGTGTGGGTGATTAAATATGTATGTGTATGTATATTTGTATACGTATGTACATGTATGCATAAGTATGTGTACATTAATAATTTTGTAACTAGCGTCAAAAGATTGTTATTTGCTTAGCTAAACGAACTAGAGGGTTCAGTTCCTGAACCGATTATGTGCCTCTGTAATCCTTTACACCACCGCCCACGGGATGGGTATTATGGGGTGCATAATAAAGAAAGAAAATGAATGGACCGAACCCACAATTCATTTAGCTAAGCAAGTTACAATCTTGATGAGCTAGTTACAAAATTCACTATAAGTCGTCACATCATAATTGGGTTCGAGATCGACCACAAGTAGTGCATTACATAATTTATCAGTATTGTGCAGCCTGTGATCCCCGCCTGGCTGGATACTGATACCTAGGTAGTTTTCATGTGTCCGGACACCGGCGATAAGGTGGTATTATTTATTTAACTTAAGAGATATTTATTTTTAAATGTTGTCACATTAACGGCTACATCTTCCTTTCTTCTGACATATAGATTTTTAAGATTAATTAAATATATGGAAACTAATTATACAATTTATTGGCTGGTGTGCAGGGCTTCACACTCTCAGAGCTAGCCATCAAGTAACTATCAAAACGCATATATCTTCGTTTTCACTTCAGTTATATTTATGACAAAGGATTTTAAATGTAGCCTATATTTCTACCTTTGTGATGACATAAATACTTTCGTTAATTACAATATCTAGATCAAACTAACATTGATTTTCAAAAGGTTGTATATTTTCCATCAATGGAGAGCATCAGCCAAGAAGCCTTCTTTAAAATATGAATATCTTTCCTCACCCAATAAGATCTAATCTCTGAATAAAACGCAAAAAACGACTTGATTGTAACCTATCCACCGCTGCCCATTGGATGGGGGGAGAGGGGGTTATGTGTAGGATAAACATATCAATTGTGACACTAGCCCTCCATATATGTCAGTTGCTTAAATTATAAACTGTACTTGTGGTCGGTCTCGAGCCCATTGTTGATGTGACAATGTGCATTGACTTTTGTAACTAGCTTATCAAGATTATAACTTGCTTGGCTATATGAATTGTGGGGCTCATTCCCTGAGCCCATTATGTGCCTCTGTAACACTCCACTATCGCCCATAGGATGGGTATGGGGTGCATAATAAATGAACTAAACTAAGCTCTGCCTTTTTGATAACATATACAATTATAAGCTTTATTTGTGAATCTTAATTAATTAAACAATATATCACAGAGCCTGTAGGGTTCGGTGAGATGAGCGAAGAGACATGGGAGATTTTACATAAGTACAGTACATGGTAGTTTAAGTAGCGAACGCATGTCAACGAATAACGAGTATATATTGTTTTTTTGAGATATATACAAGAGTTTACATTCTTGTACAGCGCCATAGTACGCGTAGCGTTTCGGGCAGGTCCCTGGAATACGATCCTCGCCGCGAAGAATCGTTTTTTCAATCCAAGTACACATTTACTGTGCGTTAAACAGAGGTACAGTTAAGGAATGCGCCCAGTAATCCTCCCCGGCCAGGATACGAACCCAGGACATAGCGCTCGCGGAACGCCAGGCGAGTGTCTTACCACTACACACGGAGACTAACAAACAAACCTATTATAAACATATATACAAACTATTGTCCTATGAAGTCTATTTAACTTCCAAACATATATTTTTTAATAATGTTAAACGTTTTCTGGCTAGTTATGTTAGATTTGTATAAAAATACGTATTCTACTTGTTAACATTATAATTTAAATTTGTGATAATTTGTGCAGAGAAGTGCGACAACTGGATATGCCAA
>WNGS01126620.1:10064-25452 GCA_020271785.1 Procambarus virginalis | reverse complement strand
GAGATGTTGTTGTCTTGCCTATATATTGAGTTCTTTGGGGCTTACAGTCCCCAAGTGGGCATTTGAAGGCATAGACGACATTGGTCTCTTTCAAAGCGTTCTGCTTTGTGTCTGGAGAGTTTCTCATGAGTAGGTTGGCAGTTTTCTTGGTTTTATAGTAAATCGTCAATTGTATCTTCTGATTTTGTCTGTAGGGATAACGTTTCTATTAACAATATCTTTCAGGACCCTTTCCTCCGTTTTATGAGCTGTGGAGAAGAAGTTCCTGTAAAATAGTCTAATAGGGGGTATAGGTGTTGTGTTAGTTGTATCTTCAGAGGTTGCATGGCGTTTCACTTTCCTTCTTATGATGTCTTCAATGAAACCATGGAGAAGCCGTTGTTGACTAGGACCTGCCTTACTCTACAGACTTCTTCGTCGACTTGCTTCCATTCTGAGCTGTGATTTGTGATGTCCCGTGCAACTTCAGCCTGAAATTCCTTCGGGGATTTCAGGCTGAAGTTGCACGGGACATAAGGAGTCAGTAAGCCGTTGAGTCGTTTCGCAGTCTGTACGTGGGTGTGGGTATCTGGCTGATAATTGGCCGAAACGACTCAACGGCTTACTGACTCCTTATGTCCCGTGCAACTTCAGCCTGAAATCCCCGAAGGAATTTGTTGACTTACTGCGGGGAACACGGGCTACAGGGATAAGAGCATCGTTGGACGTAGAATCACTGTTCACCAACGTACCTGTGGATGAAACAATCGGGATGATAGTGGACCGAGTGTATCGAGACCCGGCCTGTACTCCCCTTGACATGCCAGAAAATATCCTGAGGAAACTACTCCAAGCTTGTACTAAGGAGGCACCCTTCTTGAGCCCGGATGGGCACATGTATAAGCAAGTAGATGGGGTCGCTATGGGTTCTCCCCTAGGCGTCCTGTTTGCAAACTTCTACATGGGTACTATTGAGAAAAAAGTCTTAGTCGACTTGAACTTGAAACCGGCCATATACTGCAGGTATGTTGACGACATTTTTACACAGGTACCTGATGTCAGACATCTGCAGGAGCTGAAAGAAGCGTTTGAGCAGAATTCTGTGTTACGTTTCACTTACGAGATGGAGAAGGATGGGAAGCTGCCCTTTCTAGATGTAACAGTCATGGAAAGGAGCGGAGGTTTCCACACTGCAGTCTACACTAAGGAAACAAACATAGGAATGTGCCTAAATGCCAACAGTGACTGCCCAGATAGGTACAAGAGGAGTGTTGTTAACGCTTATGTCGACCGTGCTCTCAGCCACAGCTCAGAATGGAAGCAAGTCGACGAAGAACTCTGTAGAGTAAGGCAGGTCCTAGTCAACAACGGCTTCTCCAATGGTTTCATTGAAGACATCATAAGAAGGAAAGTGAAACGCCATGCAACCTCTGAAGATACAACTAACACAACACCTATACCCCCTATTAGACTATTTTACAGGAACTTCTTCTCCACAGCTCATAAAACGGAGGAAAGGGTCCTGAAAGATATTGTTAATAGAAACGTTATCCCTACAGACAAAAATCAGAAGATACAATTGACGATTTACTATAAAACCAAGAAAACTGCCAACCTACTCATGAGAAACTCTCCAGACACAAAGCAGAACGCTTTGAAAGAGACCAATGTCGTCTATGCCTTCAAATGCCCACTTGGGGACTGTAAGCCCCAAAGAACTCAATATATAGGCAAGACAACAACATCTCTTTCCAGGCGATTAACGATGCATAAGCAACAGGGCTCTATCAAGGAACATATAATCTCTTCCCACAACCAAACCATCACCAGAGAAATCTTAACAAACAACACAGAAATCATTGATAGATACAGCGACAACAGGCGGCTTGACATCTGCGAGGCACTACACATCAAGAAGTCAACACCAGCAATCAACAGCCAATTAACGCACAACTATATTCTACCCACTTCAAGACTCCGCTCCAATATAGAAACATCAAGAAATACGGGCCAATAGGCCTTCTGCAGTTACAGATCTATTCTTCCCTTTAGCTTATACCCATTGTTTCGTGTTCTGTGTTTGTTCTCACCTCACCCCAAACCATTGTAACATGTCACCTCACCCAAATGCAGGTATAAAAAGAAAAGCTGTTTAAACTCTGTTCAGTTATAGTTGTTCTGTGTGTGTGTAACTAAAGTCTTTGAAAATGTAATAAGTTTTACGAAACGCGCTCAAGTGTCGCGTCAGACTAAGAAATAAAGAATGAATTTTGGAGAATTGATTTTTCATTTACCGTCATCAGTAAAAACAAACATAAGGAAAATTGAGAAAATTCGTGTTAGAATTATTAATCTTACTTTTTCGGTCATATTTAATAATATATATATATATATATATATATATATATATATATATATATATATATATATATATATATATATATATATATATATATATATATATATATTATATATAATGTGTGTAGACTGACTCGCGTATGTAACCAGTCAGTGTAGAGATTTACCATATAAGTGATCCAGCCTGTCGATTCTATATAATCGTTCAGACTTGATTAATGCCATAGTACCGCGTGTTAATTATATCATTGCAAAGGTAGGCAGGCCAGTGCTGCAGGGATGTCAGTGGATACCCTGAGGTCTGTGTAGTTATGATACTTTTATCTGGTGATATAATTTTCATTGATTATGTGAATGCCATTTCCATGTCTTTCATTTGCATGTACTGTGTTGTGTGGTGAGTCAGTAGATGTGATGCTGACTGATTGCCTAATGATGTCATTAGCAGTGGGGTATGCTGACGGCATCATTATGTTTCAAGGTTTGTGCAGTGTTGTTATCAGCTATACAATATTACTGCCCTAGGAACTGTGTTGAGGATTTAAGGGGCCTCTTTGATTATTCAGGGGAATTCACAGTACTTAATGAGAGCAGGCAATTGATTTGTTAATTGCCTAATTAAGAGAATAGTGCCAGCTGTCCGCGTAGCGACGGTGCTTTATATTACGTAAATTGTCTTGCTGAAGTAGACGTGATTGATCACAGTCCTTGCAACGGTTGCAAGATTAGAGGGGGCAGTAATATGGTATACTTTTGTTGTTGCCAAACCGTGGTCATTACTGTAGGGTACAGTAATTACGAGTTGCAGTAGCCATACCGTATGGGGGCAGTGCAGTTTGTTGTCATGCATGCCATTGTAAGTGTGACCTATGTAACACTTGGGTTACCTTGTATTCTTTAAGTCGTGTTGAGGACTTAAGGATTCAGTGAGTTCATTAATGGGAATTAATGTTATAAGGGGTTGCACATTTTGTTGAGTGAGTGAGAGCTGTTAAGGAGAACAGTGTTGAGCTTGTGTGAGATACGTTCCGGTGCAATTAATTGTCTGTGTGACAACTAATTGACCACTCTAGCTAATTATGTAATTAGCATTCTCATCATGAAGTCACGTAGTGGGAGAGGATCTGTCAGTCTGTCAGTACTGTGTTAACGTAATTTGCTCGGGACTAATTACCTTTCGGAGGTATAGCATTTAGTGGCTCATGTTAATTAGTGGAGTAATTAACGTTCTGAGTCTTGGGGACTCAGATGACTCGGTAAAGCAAGGTCATGGAGCTAGCATAATTCGTTATATAATCATATCCTGTCTGGTGACAGTGGATTAGATGCACTCTTGTTAATTAGGGGAGAATGTTGACCAGACCACACACTAGAGGGTGAAGGGACGACGACGGTTCGGTTAGTCCTGGACCATTCTCAGTCGATGTGATGAGGAAGTAGAGAGACGGGCAATAAATACTGTCTGGTCAACATACTTTAGCCACGTATTGTGACTCATCGTGTTAATTAGGGGAGTAATTAACTCTTTCCCGTGAATTCACAGTGTTTGATGAGACCTGCTTAGGCAGTGCGGAGTGAGACGTATTTATGTATGATTAATTATCAGTCCTGGTGACAGTTAATTAATTGCTCAGGGTTAGAGTAATTAACACTCATTAAAGTAAATTTTGACATAGACTGTTGAGAAGCTACCAAGTTAGTGGTAGGCTTAGTTAACGTAACTCAATTGGGATGTAATTAGTGGTCCGTTTGATATTAATTAAGAATTACTCACTGAATACTTGCAAGGAGTCAAGTGTGATGTAATGTAAGAGTTTGAGTTATTGTTAACAGATGACTTGTGTTAAGAGAGACAAGTATTGATGATTAACGTAGAGTACCATCATGTTGTTGTCTAAGAGAGACAATTGTTTGTGATTAAGTAGTACTTTGTTGCTGACTGCTGTGATCAGTCAATTAACGTAATTAATCACATAATCAATGTTGTAATTGATTAAGGCAATTTCTTTGGTTATCGTCTGGTGACGAGAGTAAAGTAACTTAGGGATTGTGGAGCTGTGTCCCAGAATCCCACCTTGCCTGCTTTGTTTACTGTTTACAGTGCAACTTCTTGCAGGGAGTTACAAGAGTGTTCACATTGGTTGTGATAGGGGAGTCACTGTTGGACTACCCGCCTAGTTACGGGGTCATCCTGTTATGGAAGGAGGACCCTTAAGATTGTGATTAGAGTATCTGTCACTGTGAAGCCGTGATAATATTGATTGCAAGCTTGTGTCATCAGTGGATATCCTTCATTTGTTCAGTAGTTCATGTTGTCAGCCCGAAGTGTTAGCAAGATGGAGCCTGCTGTCACTTCTCGAGGGCTGTTGATATCTGTGTTGCAAATGCCACTTGATAGACAATACGTAACCACTCGCTGTGGTACTCACCTAGTTGTACTCACCTAGTTGTGCTTGCGGGGGTTGAGCTCTGGCTCTTTGGTCCCGCCTCTCAACCGTCAATCAACAGGTGTACAGTTTCCTGAGCCTAATGGGCTCTATCATATCTACACTTGAAACTGTGTATGGAGTCAGCCTCCACCACATCGCTTCCTAATGCATTCCATTTGTCAACCACTCTGACACTAAAAAAGTTCTTTCTAATATCTCTGTGGCTCATTTGGGCACTCAGTTTCCACCTGTGTCCCCTAGTGCGTGTGCCCCTTGTGTTAAACAGCCTGTCTTTATCAACCCTGTCGATTCCCCTGAGAATCTTGAATGTGGTGATCATGTCCCCCCTAACTCTTCTGTCTTCCAACGAAGTGAGGTTTAATTCCTGCAGTCGCTCCTCGTAGCTCATACCTCTCAGCTCGGGTACTAGTCTGGTGGCAAACCTTTGAACCTTTTCCAGTTTAGTCTTATGCTTGACTAGATAGGGACTCCATGCTGGAGCCGCATACTCCAGGATTGGTCTGACATATGTGGTATATAATGTTCTGAAAGATTCCTTACACAAGTTTCTAAAGGCCGTTCTTATGTTAGCCAACCTGGCATATGCTGCTGATGTTATCCTCTTGATATGAGCTTCAGGGGACAGGTCTGGCGTGATATCAACCCCCAGGTCTTTCTCTCTCTCTGACTCTTGAAGTATTTCATCTCCCAAATGATACCTTGTATCTGGTCTCCTGCTTCCTACCCCTATCTTCATTACATTTGCTTGGGTTAAACTCTAACAGCCATTTGTTCGACCATTCCTGCAGCTTGTCCAGGTCTTCTTGAAGTCTCAAGCTGTCCTCCTCTGTCTTAATCCTTCTCATAATTTTGGCGTCGTCAGCAAACATTGAGAGGAATGAGTCTATACCCTCTGGGAGATCATTTACGTATATCAGAAACAGGATAGGTCCAAGTACAGAGCCCTGTGGGACTCCACTGGTGACTTCACGCCAGTCTGAGGTCTCACCCCTCACTGTAACTCTCTGCTTCCTATTGCTTAGGTACTCCCTTATCCACTGGAGCGCCCTACCTGTTACTCCTGCCTGTTTCTCCAGCTTATGCATCAACCTTTTATGGGGTACTGTGTCAAAGGCTTTCCGACAGTCCAAAAAAATGCAGTCCGCCCACCCTTCTCTTTCTTGCTTAATTCTTGTCACCTGATCGTAGAATTCTATCAAGCCTGTAAGGCAAGATTTACCCTCCCTGAACCCATGTTGATGGGTTGTCACGAAGTCTCTTCTCTCCAGATGTGTTACTAGGTTTTTTCTCACAATCTTCTCCATCACCTTGCATGGTATACAAGTTAAGGACACTGGCCTGTAGTTCAGTGCCTCTTGTCTGTCACCTTTTTGTATATTGGTACTACATTAGCAGTCTTCCATATTTCTGGTAGGTCCCCCGTTTCCAGTGACTTACTATACACTATGGAGAGTGGTAAGCAAAGTGCTCCTGCACACTCTTTCAATACCCATGGCGAGATTCCATCCGGCCCAACAGCTTTTCTCACATCCAGCTCCAATAGGTGCTTTTTGACCTCATCTCTTGTAATTTCGAACCTATCCAAGGTCACCTGGTTTGCTGCCACCTCTCCCAGCGCCGTGATATCTCCCTGTTCTATTGTAAAGACCTCCTGGAACCTTTTGTTGAGTTCTTCACACACCTCTTTGTCATTCTCTGTGTACCTGTCCTCGCCCACCCTAAGTTTAATCACCTGTTCCTTCACTGTTGTCTTCCTCCTGATGTGACTGTGTAGTAGCTTTGGTTCAGTCTTGGCTTTGTTAGCTATATCATTTTCATACCTTTTCTCAGCTGCTCTTCTCACACTGACATACTCGTTCCTGGTTCTCTGGTATCTCTCTCTACTTTCTGGTGTTCTGTTATTACGGAAGTTCCTCCATGCCCTTTTGTTCAGCTCCTTTGCTTTCATACATTCCCTATTAAACCACGGATTCTTCCTTTGCTTCTCTGTTTTTCCTGTTGGGCTGGGACAAACCTGCTTACAGCCTCCTGACATTTTTGGGTGACATAGTCCATCATGTCTTGTACGGACTTGGTTCCGAGTTCTGTGTCCCAATGTATATCCCATAGGAATTTATTCATCTCCTCATAGTTTCCCTTTCGGTACGCCAGCCCTTTGGTTCCCAGTTCTTTTTTGGGGGTGATAATTCCTAGCTCAACCAGGTACTCAAAGCTCAATACACTATGATCACTCATTCCCAAGGGGGCTTCCAACTTAACTTCCCTTATATCCGACTCATTTAGGGTAAATATCAAATCAAGCAAGGCTGGTTCATCCCCTCCTCTCATTCTTGTCGGTCCCTTGACGTGTTGACTTAGAAAGTTTCTTGTTGCCACATCCAGCAGCTTAGCTCTCCATGTGTCTGGGCCTCCGTGTGGGTCTCTGTTCCCCCAATCTATCTTCCCATGGTTGAAGTCTCCCATGATTAGAAGTCTGGATCCGTTCCTGCTAGCCACAGAAGCTGCTCTCTCTATTATATTGATGGTGGCCATGTTGTTTCTATCATATTCCTGTCTGGGTCTTCTGTCATTCGGTGGGGGGTTATATATGACTACTATTATAATTTTCTGTCCTCCAGTTGCAATGGTGCCTGATATGTAGTCCCTGAAACCTTCACAGTTCTGAATTACCATCTCTTCGAAACTCCAACCTTCTCTTAGTAGCAAAGCCACACCACCTCCTCCTCTCCCTTCTCTCTCTTTCCTCACTACATAGTAGCCCTGTGGAAACACTGCATTTGTTATGATTTTCGTTAGCTTTGTTTCTGTGAGTGCTATTATGTCTGGGTTTTCTTCTAGTGCCCACTCTCCAAGTTCACTAGTTTTATTTGTAATCCCATCTATGTTAGTGTACATCGCCTTGAAGCTCACTTTCTTCTGTTCATTTACATATCCCTTTCTTGGCGAGTATTCTACTGGTGTGGGAAGCTGTTCCGTGGGTGAGAGGATCTGTGAGATGGTTTGCAGGGTCGCAGAGGGTTTTGGGGTGGGGGGTGGGGGTTTAAGGGAAGGGGGAACGGGTAGGGTGTGGGTTAAGGAGATAGGGGGGACATGGAGGATACGGGGTGAGGGGGGAGGAGGAATAGGGAGGGTATGGGATGAAGGGGGAAGGGGGACTGGGGGGGAAAGGTGGGAGGGGGGACATGATGGGAATGGGGATGGGGTGTCAGGGTCAGAATGGGGTGGGGGGGGGAGGGAGGGTTGGGTGGGGGCAGGTAGGGTGAGGGGAAGGAAGGGTTTCTATGCAGAGGGGGTTGGTGGTGTTGCCCCCCCTCTGGTGTTGCTGGGATGCTGGTTTTGGGTTCCCCTCTTGTCTCTGGGACTGCTGTGTTGGGGGCTGTGATTTCCTGGTTTGCTCCTCTCTCCCTGCGCTTCCTTCTTGCCTCTGCTGCCCTGGCTCTCTCCTCCTTCGTCCTGTCCCTCTGCAGGAATACTTGTTTGTATCCCTCCACATGTTGGAGACGACTCTTCTTTTCTAGAATATCCTCCTTCGTGGTTTCGTTTGCAAACACCACCTTTACAAGTCGGTTTCTGTCCCTGTTGTACCAGCCCAACCTGAAAACCTTAACTTAAGTCTGTGATTTAGTCTGTAACTTAGTCTGTGATATTCTTTTGATTTGCAATATTGCGTCGTCAGTGGACACACCTGTGTTCAGGTTAGTTCAGTATGCAGCCGCACAGCAAGGGTTGCTGGTTAGCTGTTTGTTATAGTGCCACTGGATGGACATTAAACTACTACATTATTGAGTTTACATTACGTTAGTCTCTGTTATTAATAAATTGTTTATTTTATAGAAAACGGTCTTTGATGTCAACCTTCAACCATTCTTTCCACCCATGTTCTGCTTTATACGATTGAATGTTGATGTGATTTTTTGATATGACGACTGTTCTTGGAATTCGAATTCCAATTCATAGCGCCACATCAAATATAAATATTTGATTGTGAGAACCCGTCGGTTACCCTTTATTAGTTTTAATGTCCTGTTTAACTAGGAGGAACCAGCGGCCATGTGGACAGGTTTTCACCCCTAGTGGTGGAAGCCTGGCGGTTTGCTCCCGCTTTTCCTTTTTCTATCGGACTCATGCTTAACTGCCGTGAGCAGCCTTTAAACTTGTAGTCCACCTCCTAAGGGAAGTAGGCGTAGAAAAAAATCTCACACCATATTAGGCCTAGTATGGTTAGATTAGGTCTTATTGGCAACAAATATAAAACTTTCCAAGTTTGTCTAAATTTGGTACTACAAAAGTCTAAATTTGGTACTACAAAAGTCTAATATCACGACATATTTGTACCTTCGACCACGTGGTTACTGCAAGTACTTCAGGAGGCTGGGGTGAACTGAACAGGTAAGAGCAAGATAACTTCACTAATGACTAGGGAAACCTGCATAAGCCTCGACGTAATTAGAGCTCTTCGTGTTTGATGAACAACGAATAGGCTACACTATTAACAAAATCAATAGGCTACACTATTAACAAAACAACAAATAGGCTACACTATTAACAAAACAATGAATAGGCTACACTATTAACAAAACAATAAATAGGCTACACTATTAACAAAACAATAAATAGGCTACACTATTAACAAAACAATGAATAGGCTACACTATTAACAAAACAAATAGGCTACACTATTAACAAAACAACAAATAGGCTACACTATTAACAAAACAATAAATAGGCTACACTATTAACAAAACAACAAATAGGCTACACTATTAACAAAACAATAAATAGGCTACACTATTAACAAAACAATAGACTACAGTATAAACAAAACAATAAATAGACTACAGTATAAACAAAACAACAAATAGGCTACACTATTAACAAAACAACAAATAGGCTACACTATTAACAAAACAACAAATAGGCTACACTATAACAAAACAACAAATAGGCTACACTATTAACAAAACAACAAATAGGCTACACTATTAACAAAACAACAAATAGGCTACACTATTAACAAAACAACAAATAGGCTACACTATTAACAAAACAATAAATATACAAGTACTACGGTTGAAAAAAATGGTTAAAACTGGTTTTGCTGCATCAATACAAACAGGAACATCAGTAACACTAAACTAAACAAAAAGGCAAGAATTTGGGTCTTCAAGGTTATGTGAAGGACTTTATCTCCAGAAACCTGCCCTGCTGCACCCCACCTCCCACAGCACACACCCCCACGCCACTCCCACCACCTCCCACAGCACACACCCCCACGCCACTCCCACCACCTCCCACAGCGCACACCCCCACGCCTCTCCCACCACCTCCCACAGCACACACACCCACGCCTCTCCCACCACCTCCCACAGCACACACCCCCACGCCTCTCCCACCACCTCCCACAGCACACACCCCCACGCCTCTCCCACCACCTCCCACAGCACACACCCCCACGCCTCTCCCACCACCTCCCACAGCACACACCCCCACGCCTCACCCCTACGTCATCCCCACACTGATTACTATGAGGGGTGAGGTCTCAAAGTGCATCTTGTCCTCAGACAAAAGTTCATTCTATCCAGTGGTCGACCCCAAAAACGCATTCATCAATTTAAACATGCTATTCATTAAGACAGAACTTTTCTCAAATATAATTTATATTATATTAAAATTGTGCATATATATATAGTCACAGGTAAGGTTAGGTGTTTAGGTTCTGTTGGCGATTATTTGTATTTGTAGTACGCGAGTGAAGCATTTACAGCGCTGTGGTTCGAACAAAATTCGTCAGTGAAGCACTTGTTCCGGAAGTGTTCGAACGTCATCAGTCGAGTCGTGGGTAAACCGCTTTTCATTCATAAACAGCTCAGTGTTTAGCGGGTGCATGGAATCACTTGTGGGGGGTCTTTGTTTGGAGGACGGGTTCCGAAACAAAGACACAAGGGGTTCAATGAATCCCGCAGGGTTCAATTTTCGGACCTCTTCTCCTTCTCATCATCTAATAATAATTTTATTTACAAGAAGGTGCAATGGGTTGATGAGATTACAAATTATTGGTATTTTTACATCCTTGTAAAGCCTCTCACACACAGCGCTTCAGACAGTAGACAGTGCGTACTGTCTAGTAGTACTATTCGGACAGTACTGCGGACAGGAGTACTATTCGGACAGTACTGCGGACAATAGTACTATTCGAACAGTACTGCGGACAGGAGTACTATTCGGACAGTACTGCGGACAGTACTGCTGACAGGAGTACTATTTGGACAGTACTGCGGGCAGTAGTACTATTTGGACAGTACTGCGGGCAGTAGTACTATTCGGACAGTACTGCAGGCACTAGTACTATTCGGACAGTACTGCTGACAGTAGTACTATTCGGACAGTACTGCTGACAGTAGTACTATTTGGACAGTACTGCGGACAGTAGTACTATTTGGACAGTACTGCGGACAGTAGTACTATTTGGACAGTACTGCGGGCAGTAGTACTATTTGGACAGTACTGCGGGCAGTAGTACTATTCGGACAGTACTGCGGGCAGAAGTACTATTCGGACAGTACTGCGGACAGTAGTACTATTCGGACAGTACTGCGGGCAGTAGTACTATTCGGGCAGTACTGCGGGCAGTAGTACTATTCGGACAGTACTGCGGACAGTAGTACTATGCGGGCAGTACTGTGGGCAGTAGTACTATTCGGACAGTACTGCTGACAGTAGTACTATTCGGACAGTACTGCGGGCAGTAGTACTATTCGGACAGTACTGCTGACAGTAGTACTATTCGAACAGTACTGCTGACAGTAGTACTATTCGGACAGTACTGCTGACAGTAGTACTATTCGGACAGTACTGCTGACAGTAGTACTATTCGGACAGTACGGCGGGCAGTAGTACTATTCGGACAGTACTGCGGGCAGTAGTACTATTCGGACAGTACTGCGGACAGGAGTACTATTCGGACAGTACTGCTGACAGTAGTACTATTCGGACAGTACTGCGGGCAGTAGTACTATTCGGACAGTACTGCGGACAGGAGTACTATTCGGACAGTACTGCGGGCAGTAGTACTATTCGGACAGTACTGCGGACAGGAGTACTATTCGGACAGTACTGCTGACAGTAGTACTATTCGGACAGTACTGCGGGCAGTAGTACTATTCGGACAGTACTGCGGGCAGTAGTACTATTCGGACAGTACTGCGGACAGGAGTACTATTCGGACAGTACTGCGGGCAGTAGTACTATTCGGACAGTACTGCGGACAGGAGTACTATTCGGACAGTACTGCTGACAGTAGTACTATTCGGACAGTACTGCGGGCAGTAGTACTATTCGGACAGTACTGCGGGCAGTAGTACTATTCGGACAGTACTGCGGACAGGAGTACTATCCCCTTTCACAGGGAATACTCATTCATCTCAACGTCTGCAATGATATAAAATTATGGAGGAAGATTAAGACATTGTTGGGCTGTGAGTACAGAATAGTGAGACATGAGTGTGGGGGGAGTGAGGAGTTTGTGAGTATGGAGGGGGTGAGGAGTTTGAGAGTATGGGGGGGGGGTGAGGAGTTTGTGAGTATGGAGGGGGTGAGGAGTTTGTGAGTATTGGGGGGGGGGGGAATGTGGCGAGTGTGGAGGGGGGGGAAGGTTGTTTAAGAGGCGGGGGGGGGGGCAAATTCAATATTCGATTCATGAATATTAAATTCCACGAGTCAGGGCCAGGGGGCTGAGTGCATAGGCACGTTGTTAATTTCTCTTTCAATGTCTTCCAAGTGCGTGTTAATATCCGTTATATTATCTGCAGCTTGAATGTCATTCATAAAGAAGCTGTCTGGATCTTCGACTTTGTTGTTGTTTAAGAGTGCTAAACATAGCCTCATACTGGCGGCTTAGAATTTCAAAAATTTCTTTGTTGTCCTCTTGTGTACGTACCTTCAGTTATAATTAAAGGTCCAATATTGGTAGACTTTTTTAGTTTGATTTTGCTTATGTGAACAAATAATTTATATTTGTCTTTAATGTCTTGTATAGCTATAATACCACAGCATAAGCGGCCAGTAGCTAACATTTAGGTCGAGTTTTCCTGGTGAGGGCGTGTTGAAGGCGTGGCCCTGGGGGGGGGGGGGGTCGTGGCAGCCTGGCAGGGAGAGTACTGGCCAGGCTGGTGCGGGTTGAGGACGTGGCTGGGGGGCTCGTAGCAGCGAGAGTACTGGCCAGGCTGGTGCGGGTTGAGGACGTGGCTGGGGGGCTCGTAGCAGCGAGAGTACTGGCCAGGCTGGTGCGGGTTGAGGACGTGGCTGGGGGGCTCGTAGCAGCGAGAGTACTGGCCAGGCTGGTGCGGGTTGAGGACGTGGCTGGGGGGCTCGTAGCAGCGAGAGTACTGGCCAGGCTGGTGCGGGTTGAGGACGTGGCTGGGGGGCTCGTAGCAGCGAGAGTACTGGCCAGGCTGGTGCGGGTTGAGGACGTGGCTGGGGGGCTCGTAGCAGCGAGAGTACTGGCCACGCTGGTGCGGGTTGAGGACGTGGCTGGGGGGCTCGTAGCAGCGAGAGTACTGGCCACGCTGGTGCGGGTTGAGGACGTGGCTGGGGGGCTCTAGCAGCGAGAGTACTGGCCAAGCTGGTGCGGGTTGAGGACGTGGCGGGGCTCTAGCAGCGAGAGTACTGGCCAGGCTGGTGCGGGTTGAGGACGTGGCCGGGCTCTAGCAGCGAGAGTACTGGCCAGGCTGGTGCGGGTTGAGGACGTGGCGGGGCTCTAGCAGCGAGAGTACTGGCCAGGCTGGTGCGGGTTGAGGACGTGGCCGGGCTCTAGCAGCGAGAGTACTGGCCAGGCTGGCTGCCCGCCTCCCAAGGTCACGCCACCATCACCACCCCACAACGCCGCGCGCACACAGTGCACCTTGCAAGTTAAGTGCATCATGGTGGGAGCGGTCGCTGAACCCGACTCAATGGGCACCAGTTTAAACACAACCTGGCACGAGCAGCACGGTACAATTATGTTGCTGCGTTAAACTACCAGGTGTCTGATTGTTAAGGAAGCTGACCCTCCTCCTTGGAGGCCCTTTGGGGTGGGAGTAACGTGGGCTAATACACGGGAGGCACCACCACTTGTAGAGTACTCGGGAGGCAGGGGAGGAAGCAACCTCCTGGTTGGTAGTCTGGTCAACCAGGCTGTTAAACGCAGCTGCTCGCTGTCGGACTTAGCAGTCAGCGCTCGGTTGATCAGGAATCCTTCAGAGAGGTCTATCAAGTGCCATCTTTAACACCGTATGAGGTGGGCTAGTTATGCTCCGTGTGTTTAGAGAAAGTGAGTGTGGTTAGTCTCCAGGCCTTAATGCCTCTCAGCAACCTAACACCAAGCAAGGCATCCAGCACTTCCACAAACACGATAACATCATTTATATTTGCCAACATCCAGGGTATAAAAACACGAAGACCTGACAAAGTTCACTTTATTGCTGGTCTTCAACAAGAGGCAAATGCAGTGTTTGCAGCCCTAACGGAAATCCACACAAAGAACTACCATGATGGTGAAATATAGATCTCAGAGTACAATCTTTTCAGATGTGACAGGAAATACCGGCTTCAGGGTGGGGTCAGCCTCTACATCAAAGACACACTCATCTGTACTGAGCTGCTAAACACCTCAAATGATATGGTGAAAGTGCTGATTATCATAAGAGAGAGATCCTAAACTGTAGTTATTATCCTTGTATGTAAGTCACCGGAGGCAAACCCTCAGCAGTTTAAAGACCAACTAATGAAAATAGAACACTGCTTAGAAAACCCTCACAAATCTAGCCCCAAACATCATCCTGCTTGGCGACTTCAACCTACGGCACCTGAAATGGAAGATGTTATACCCTAGCTAATACAGTTATATCAGAGAGAATGACAGGAAGAAGCCTAACAGGCATATGCAAATGACCTGCTACGGATGTGCGACGATTTGC
Organism: Procambarus virginalis; assembly: GCA_020271785.1. Lineage (NCBI taxonomy): Eukaryota > Metazoa > Arthropoda > Malacostraca > Decapoda > Cambaridae > Procambarus > Procambarus virginalis. The sequence goes on along the minus strand of WNGS01126620.1, from coordinate 10,712 downwards.
CTTAAACCAGCAAGTAGTAGAACCAACTAGGAAGGAGAACACGCTGGACCTCATTTTCACTAATTGATCATAATATAGTGATTACAAATACCTGCTACTCGGATCACAACTTAATTAAAGTTCTGACAAGCATGGGGAATAGACCAGCACAATCAGTCCCGAATCCCAGTGGAATTCAGTAAATTCAATTTCAATAATAAACAGATACCTGTTTAATGGGGTTCTGGGATGTTGTTCTACTCCCCAAGCCCGGCCCGAGGCCAGGCTGACTTTTAAGAGCTTGGTCCACCAGGCTGTGTTGGAGTGGCCCGCAGGCCCACATATCCCCCACAGCCCGGTTAGTCCGGCACTCCCAGGAGAAAGATAAAACTGGGAGCAAATAAACCAAGACCTCACAGAAATAAGCTGGGAAGAACAATAGACAATACATACCTGAACCAGTGCCTGGAAAAAAAGTAAGATCAGTAGCACCAGGAATATTCTCAACCCGCATACCCTCTAAGATAAAAGAAAAGATGCAGATTGGAACGGGAACGTCGTTCCCTCTATAAGCGAAGAAAACGAATCGCGGAACAACTTGAGAGTCGCACCCTATCTCAAGAACGGCGAAGAAGGTTATGCAGATGAATAGAAACGATGGAACTAATG
>WNGS01126612.1:0-15559 GCA_020271785.1 Procambarus virginalis | reverse complement strand
TATCACATAGTACCCTGGTACTGTGGTCTCTCCGGTCATAGCACCTAAGTCCTGCAATCCGACTCTAGGAGGAAAAAGAGGGCTTTAGATCCTCTAGCACGAACTATTATTGGCGAATTGGGACCTCGCCGATAGTTCTCGTCACCAGTTGACACTCGCACCCCTACTCGTCGGTCAGACTGATGGTATTTACCCAAGGTAGGGAATTGGCGTTCTTTCTTTTGAGCACAAAGTTCGCTAATTCTGTAAATACCATATTCAATTTCAGTGGGTACCTTTGCTTATGTTCTATAGTGACTTGGCAAGGTATGACTACATTTTTTGGACTACCTCATTTATTTTGAAGCCATTTAGTGTTTCACTTGTCTTTTAAACTCAGTTTCCACTAATTAGTAGGATTTTCTTGCCTTTATCCTCCCACAGTGAGTACCAGGTACAAGATTTCCTGCGACCTTATTCATTTACCATCTTGAATTAACTTTAATTATTAATAATTCCCCACAGGATAGGTATCAGTTGCCACGTTTCCTGTTTCTGACATTCACCATATTCTCACTGTATATTCGTGTCTCCTTTATTTTGCTATATTTTCACAATGTTCCGCCTACAAGCTTTCAAGGCAAATCCAGAAGGTGAAATAGGGAACTTACGTCATGCAAGAAGGGTCGAATTGATAACTCTTGCACACGAGTATCAATTGGAAGTTCCCCTGGCGCCAACAAATATACCGTAAATAATATAATTGTAGATCATCTTTTGGATGAAGGGAAGATAGATTCTGATACTCATGAACAATACACTATTTCAGATAAACATGACTTGACAGCAATAAAACTCAAGTTAGAACTTGCTAAGATCGAGCGGGAGCAACAAAAGGAAGCAGCTGCAATCAGAGAACGTGAAGCTGCCCTCAGAAAGGAAGAACAAGAGCGTGAAGCTGCCCTCAGAAAGGAAGAACGTGAAAGAGAGGCCGCACTGAAGAAAGAAGAAAGTGAACGTGAGTTGGCCTTATACAAACAGCGACTCGAGATGCAACGTGACCACGACAAACGACAGGCAGAAGCAGCTCTAAACTGTCGTGACCGAGAACTCACGAGGGACGCTGCACACCAAGCTCAACTCCAGCAAGCGGCAGCTAGTCTTCCTCCCAGTTTCAATGTCTCCCATGCAAGTAAGTTAATGCCCCCGTTCATCGAAACGGAGGTTGATGTGTTTTTTACCACTTTTGAGACCCTTGCTGATCAACTTAATTGGCCTGACGACCAATGGGCTACCCTTCTCCGAGTACATTTAACAGGTAGAGCAGCAGTCACACTCAGCACTTTGGCATCAGAAAACGACTACACCACCCTGAAGCAAGCTGTGTTGGACGCCTACCTTCTCTCCACCGAAAGCTATCGACGAAAGTTTCGTGACTACGTCAAGGCAAGTACCACCACCTTCTTAGAATTTGCTAACACCAAACGAAGATATTTCATGAAATGGCTGGAGGCAGCACATGTCTCTACTTTTTCAGAGCTTGTCAACCTCATACTGGTTGAAGAATTTTTGAGACGTGTACCTCCTCCTGTCCGCCTATACTTAGCAGACAAAGAAGAGACGGATTTGGTGAAGTGCGCGAAGTCAGCTGACACTTACAGCCTCATCCACCGGCTGACACCAGAACCTACCAGCAAGAAGTCTTGGTACAGTTACGAGAAAGCGAGCCCAGATCAAGGTACCTCTCAACTGTACTGCAGGTATTGTCGACTATATGGACACACCATTGACAAATGTGGTAAGTCCCAATCTAAAGGTAACATCGAACCTCCTAAGTCTAAACCTACTCACCCTAAGTCCGGTAAGCCTGTAATGAATGTTGGTGTTCATGCTAATGATCTCTCTCTCTTTAGCAAGCATCTATATCCAGGAACTATCTCTACCCACGGTTCAGATTCAGAGGGACGTTTTGGACTTAAGATCCTGCGGGACACAGCGGCTCTACAATCGATCGTCTTGAAATCAGCTGTGCCCAACGTCGCCTACACAGGAGAGACTGTGTTCATCACTGACCTTACTGCTACAACTCCTTATCCCCTTGCCAGAGTTTACCTAGATTGTCCCTTCGTGACCGGTGAAGTCCAAGTCGCCGTCAGGGAAAAGCCTTTTCCCATGCCTGGAGTGCAACTTCTCCTGGGCAACGACTTGGCAGAAGACCAACAACCAAACAACCTGATCGTCAAGGACATATCCGAGGTAAGCAACTCTGTGTTGGATAACCCGATTTTTGAGCATGTTCCAGCAAAGGTTCAAGAGAGTGATGAAGGTTCTCCTCCTGTTATGGTGACCACCCGTGCTCAAGCTGCACGACCACAGCCAGCTGACTCTACTGCTACCGCTGTCCCTCAGGACCCTTCGAAACTACCCCCTAACCTGACCGCTGTGGAGTTCCGTAAGTTACAGAGAGATGATCTTACCTTGACACCATTATTCTTTCAGGCTGAAACCCAATCCGACAGTGTTCCTGGGTTCTTTATGGAGAACGAAATACTCTATCGCAGGTATAGACCCAGTAAACTGAAGGACGAGGACGATTGGGCAGACGTTGAACAACTAGTGATTCCTACCAGCCTGCGGCCCACGATTCTACACCTGGCCCACGGCGCTTTGTCACACTACGGGTTCAACAAGACTTACCATGGAATTCGACAAGACTACTACTGGCCAGGTATGGTTAACGACGTCAAGAATCATGTCAAATTATGCCACGTGTGTCAGTTAGCCGGGAAACCGAACGTTTCCATTCCCAGAGCACCACTGATACCCATCCAGGTGCCTGAGGAACCGTTCCACAAACTTATCATTGACTGTGTTGGTCCTTTGCCTCGGACCAGTGCAGGCAATGCATATATCTTAACCATCCTGTGTCCTACCACCAGATTTCCGATAGCAGTTCCAGTGAAAAATATTACGGCTGCTACAGTGGTGAAGAATCTACTGAAAATCTTCACCCAGTATGGATTTCCGAGGGAGATACAGAGCGACTGTGGCACCAACTTCACCAGTGATCTCTTCAAACGGACTCTGGAGGAGTTCAACATCAAACAGGTACTGTCCAGCCCCTATCATCCTGCTTCACAGGGTTCTCTTGAGCGTAGTCATCAAACCATCAAGGCACTCTTAAAAAAGTTTTGTAATGAGACCTCAAAGGATTGGGATAGGCAAATTGATCTCATCATGTGTATTTTCAGAAGTCTTCCCAACGAGTCACTAGGAGTATCTCCTTATGAGATGCTCTACGGACGTAAGTGCCGTACACCTCTCAAGGCTTTCAAGGATTCTCTACGTGATGCCACCTTCAGTGAGCATCAGAATGTGCCCCAGTATCTTCAAAATCTCCGACACATTCTAGAGAGGGTCCATTCCTTTGCCAGCAACAACCTACAGAAAGCCCAGGAGAGGATGAAGACTCGTTACGACCAGCACTGTAAAGTAAGGAAGTTTAAACCAGGAGACTTAGTGCTTGCCTATTTCCCTATCCCAGGTTCTCCTTTACAGAACAGGTTCTCAGGACCCTACCGTGTTAAGGAGTGCCGGAACAACTTCAACTACGTTCTCGAGACCCCCGATAGGCGGCGGAAGACCCAGCTGTGCCACATCAATTTACTCAAGCCCTACCATGGGGTTCCTCCCACTGTGTTAACCAATTTCACCTCATTTACAGGTCCATACAGCCACAGTGAGACCTTCCCTGCTTCTCCTTCCGAAAGCACTGACACTGAGACAGCGCTTTCTAATTCGGAAATCCTTACTGACCTTCACCATCATTTTCAACACCATAATTGTGCTCCTCTATCATATTCTAATACTTCTCTCGCCTCGCCAGATATCAAGTCTCCCATCCTCCATAGCGACGCCAGTGGTACCGGCAACGTGGGTGACCTAGTACAACAAGGCGAAGAGACTCTACATACCAACTACCATAAACGACACCACGAGCAACAAGGAGCTACTCGTCGTCCTGAACAGGCAACACTTTGCTCCATACCCGCAAAGTACCCAGTCCACCACCATCTACATGGACCACAACCATCTTCATTTCCTACAGACAGCCCAACTCAACCATCGACTACTTCTATAATGGGCTTGCCAGCTACATCATTTTCACCTCAAGATTGCCACACCCAGGAGTCTGACTACATCATATCAGACGCCCTCTCCAGAGTGCATGAGGTAGAGGCAGCTCCACCTCCCACTCTACCTCCCGTGAACGTGACTCAACCAGAACCGCAGGCTTCGGGGGAGAGTTGTGACGATAATCTCTTCCCAGAGATTGAGCCTGCTATTTCCTTACTTCATCACGTTCTCAACAATATGCAAGATACGTTTTATAGTGGCTTAACGTATATATCAAGACAGCCACACGCACCTGCAACTCCCTCCTTCCCCCCACTTCTGCACACCTGGTCGACCTGTCAACTGCTGCTCCCAGCAAACTAGCGACTTGCGGCCGTCCTGCGTTCTCATTGGCCGCCAACCAACACACCACCCCGCTCCACGCCAATCACATTCATCGCCAGTCATTGTTGGAGTCCCTTGCAGCTCTCTCAGCCAGAATATATCTCGTGCTCCTGCTGTGAACACCTAATTTGACCCACCTCGTGTGATCAAATAAGAGGTTTATAGCTAGCGCATATATTCCCAGCACCATTTATCTTTGTTAACGTAACCAGTTCCCCCCTTTCAATTAGTTATATATTTTATGTGTTTTTCTTTTACATTATTTTAAATGCCAAGGAATTGTCTTTATTTTATTTTGTTTTCTAGATTAAGTAAAGTACTTTTTTATATTTTGTGTTTTCGTGTATCTTACCTTACCACAGATTATTAGACAAGCAGTCACTCTTTTTTTTTCCTTTTTTTTTATAACTTAAATGTATGTGGCCCAGCATTGACATCTGCTATTTGGAAGACTGCCGACCACCATTTCCAACACGTTACCGTCACAATATATATATATATATATATATATATATATATATATATATATATATATATATATATATATATATATATATATATATATATATATATATATGTCGTACCTAGTAGCCCGAACGCACTTCTCAGCCTACTATGCAAGGCCCGATTTGCCTAATAAGCCAAGTTTTCCTGCATTAATATATTTTCTCTAATTTTTTTCTTATGAAATGATAAAGCTACCTATTTCATTATGTATGAGGTCAATTTTTTTTATTGGAGTTAAAATTAACGTAGATATATGACCGAACCTAACCAACCCTACCTAACCTAACCTAACCTATCTTTATAGGTTAGGTTAGGTTAGGTAGCCGAGAAAGGTAGGTTAGGTTAGGTTAGGTAGGTTAGGTAGTCGAAAAACAATTAATTCACGAAAACTTGGCTTATTAGGCAAATCGGGCCTTGCATAGTAGGCTGAGAAGTGCGTTCTGGCTACTAGGTACGACATATATATATATATATATATATATATATATATATATATATATATATATATATATATATATATATATTCTTGGACGACATAAGAATATTTCAGGAGCAAGGAGCAAGTCTAGGCCTCACCCTGAACCCTTCCAAGTGCGAAATAACCTCAACCAACCAGCACATAATAGAGCAAATAAAGGTTGTTTTGCCTGACATTCATACAACCAACCCTGACGACAGCACACTCCTAGGTGCTCCTCTTGGAAGGAATGCCATCGACGAGGTCCTTGGTAAGAAGATCACTGACCTGAAGAGAATGAACGAGAGGATTGAAGACATCGATGCCCATGATGCACTTTACCTCATCACCAGATGCTTGTCCCTCCCCAGGCTGACCTACTTTCTAAGATGTTCGCCATCTTTCAACAATATTAAATTAGAAGAGTACGACAGCTTGCTGAAATCAACACTAGAAAAAGCCCTCAATCTTTCCCTCAGCAACTCGCAGTGGAAACAGGCCTCCCTTCCTGTCAGACTCGGGGGCCTTGGCGTGCGCACAGCAACACAAATTGCTGTACCAGCGTTCCTGTTCTCTTCAGTGGGGTCTGACAACTTGGTGAAGGAAATCCTACCTGAGCACCTAGTTCAACAGGCAAGGGTACATGATCCCAGCTTCACAGACTGCACAACCAAATGGGTCTCTCTCGCAGGACCAGCACCCCAACCACTGCCTTCTGAAGCCCATAAGCAATCCAGCTGGGATCGCCCCATTGCCGACCAAGAAGCTGCGACTTTGCTAGAAGCTGCGACTTTGCTAGAAGCTGCGACAACACCACATGACACTGGCCGACTTAGAGCGGTAGCAGCTCCCCATGCAGGTAATTTCCTATTAGAAATCCCAATGTCAGCAACCGGCACCCGTCTCACACCTCAGGCCCTCCGAATTGCCGTGGCTTTCCGTCTCGCTGCCCCAATCCACACCGAATACAGGTGTATTTGCGGCGAGGCAGAGGCCGACAGGTACGGACGGCATGGCCTTCTCTGCCAAAGGACAGGAGGATGACATGCAAGACACGGCGAGGTCAATGACATTATTAAGAGAAGCCTTACCACAGCCGGCTGTCCAGCAGAGAGAGAGCCCCGCTACCTAATGTCCCGCAACTCTAATGAGCATGTCGGTCGCCCAGATGGAATCACGGTGAACCCCTGGAAGAATGGTAGACAGTTGGTGTGGGACTACACTTGCGTCTCAACTTTAGCCAATACCTATGTTGACTTCAGTGCTACTCAAGCAGGAGGAGCTGCCAATCACCGGGAAGCGGCCAAGTCACGTAAATACAGAGACCTTGAGCACCACTACAATTTTGTCCCCATTGTCTCAGAGACACTTGGTGCCTGGGGTAAAAGTGCTGCTAGCTTTTTGAAGGAGTTGGGGTCTAAGCTAATCGAAACAACTAGAGACCCTAGGGCTGCCAGTTTTCTTTTTCAGCGCCTTAGTGTGGCAATCCAGAGAGGAAATGCTCACTGCATCCATGGTTCCTGCCCGCCATCTGAGGAGCTTGAGGAGCTATTCAACTTGTGACAAGTAGCCTTGTACCCTGCATGTAATCAATATTGTAACTTTTTTTGTGTAATGACATTTTCAAATAAAATTAGATAAATATACACACATACCAAAAGAATAGGGGTGGTAGGAGAAGAAAATATCAAAGTGTTCAGTGAGGATCCACAAGGTCTTCTCTGAGTACTCTTTATTTTCTTCTCCGAGGCTATGGGTCCCTACACTTGCACCAGAGGTGGTACCCCTTCTAGGTATAAATATATATATATATATATATATATATATATATATATATATATATATATATATATATATATATATATATATATATATATATATATAGGGGGGTACCACCTCTGGTGCAATTATAGGGACCCACAGCCTCAGAGAAGGGAACACAGAGCATTCAGGGAAAAACTTGCCATTTAACTCTGAATACATAAGGGTGTTCGCTTCTCCTACCACCCCCCTTTTTTATGGTGTACACTTTATTAAGCAAGGTTATACAGTTACATATCTGATTGTATACAAAAAATGAACATTAAGAGGACACAAAAATAGTTCGCTTCCTAGAGGCTGTAGATTTCCTCGAACTCCTCCGACGTTGGGCAGGAACCGAGGATGCAGCGAGCATTCCCCCTCTGGATCGCGACACTGAGGCGCTGAAAGAGAAAACTTGCCGCTCTAGGGTCTCTTGTGGTGTCAATGAGCTTGGAACCAAGATCCTTTAGAAACCTTCTTGCACTCTCTCCCCATGGGCCTAGGGTCTCAGACCCTATTGGAACGAAGTTGTACCGATGATCTAATTGCCTGTACTTGGCTGACTTGTCTCTTTCTCTGTGTGTCGCCGCGGCTCCTGCTGTGCCGGCAGAGAGGTTGATGTATGTGGCTGCCAGGGTGGATACGCAAGTATAGTCCCATGCCAACTGTCTGCCACCCTTCCACGGACGCAGTGTGATTCCGTCTGGTCGGCCGGCAAAGCTAACAGAGTCACGGTTCAGAAGGTTGCGGGGCTCTCTCTCCGCTGGACACTGGGCAGAGGCAAGGCTTCTTTTAATGATGTCGTTGACTTCGTCGTGTCTAGTGTGCCAACCACCAGATTTTCCACAGTGCAGGCCATGCAATCCATATTCGTCAGCATCTGCCTCGCCGCAAATACACCTATGAACAGTGTGGATAGGGGCAGCAAGACGGAGAGCGACTGCAATACGGAGCTCCTGCGGATCAAGACGTGTGCCTGTCGCAGACATAGGGACTGCCAAAAGGAAGTCCCCTGCATGGGGAGCCTGCACAGCTGTGAGGCGTGCACGATCACTGGGGGTTGTTGCTGCCTCCAGCAAAGCTGTGGCTTCTTTGTCTGCAATGGGGCTGTCCCAACTGGATTGTTTCTTGGCTTTCGGCATGGCTGGTCTGAGTGCTGGGTCTGCCATGGCACCCCATTTCGTGTCGCATTCCGTGTAGTGGGGGTCCTGTATCCCCGCTACATCACTGAGGGTGTCAGGTAGAATTTCCTTAACCAGGTCATCTGATGCTGAGGAGGAAGACAGGAAGGCTGGGACAGCAATTTGGTTGGCGGTGCGGACACCCAAGCCACCGAGCCTAACAGGAAGAGTGGCTTGTTTCCACTGGCACTCGTTGAGGGAGAGATTAACAACTTTTTCCAGCATGGTCTTCAGTAAGAGGTCATACTCTTCAAGCTTTCGGTTGTCGTAAGATGGGGCGCACCTCAGAAAGTAGGTTAGCCTCGGAAGGGATAGGCATTTGGTGAGGAGATAAAAAGCATCGTGGGCATCGATGTCACCTATTCTGTCTTCCATCCTCCTAAGGTCTGCGATTTTCTTGTCAAGGATCTCCTCAATGGCGTTAGACCCGAGGGGGGCTCCAAGGAGGGTGCTGTTCTCGGCCCTAATGACATGGGCTCCAGGCAAGGCAGACCTTATTCTAGCTACGATGTCTGGGTTGGAGGAGACTACTTCACACTTGGAAGGGTTCAGGACGAGACCCAGGCTTACTTCTTGCTCCCTTATTTTCCTGATGTCTGCCAAGAGGTCGTCTACGGTGCCAGCTATAGTGCCATCATCCAAAAACCAGATGTTGAACTCGCTGGACAAGCTTTCGGTGATTTCTTTTAAGACTAAGCAGAAAAGAAGGGGAGCAAGAGGATCACCTTGCTGAACCCTTCACATGATCTGATTTCATGTTCACCAAAGAGCAGTTTTGACTCACCACTGTAGCACGATAGTATGAACGGGTAGAGGGGCCGGAAATGGCGATGTACGGCACAAAGTACTGCATCTCTTCTGACCATGTTGAAGGCATTCTTAAAGTCCAGTTTGAGCAGGGCCTTTTCATCAGAAATGTTGGTGATGTATGCTCGTGCTGCATGGGCAGCCGCTTCACAGCCTTGGGGGATTCCAAATCCTAGCTGGATTGGTTTCAGCAATTCAGCCGCTTGCTGGCTGACAACCCTCGTAGCAGCCTTGGCAATCAGGCGTCGGAGAGTGTTGCCAACAGCGATTGGCCTGATTCCATCGTCCTTCTTTTTGAGAGCACAGAGGGAGGCACCAAAAAAGAGAGGCCTGATGACCTCAGGTATATCACCAGCCAGGCACATGTTAACGAACCTTGTTAGTTCCATAAGAAGATCTTGTGCAGCATCACCAACCGCAGGATTTAACATTTGCTTGATGTGTTGAGGTTTTAACCCTGTAAAGCCTCCTGCTGACCCAGGTGGAAAAGAAAGGGCTGCTTTGTAGACCTCAGATTCACCAACGGTTAATGGGTCTGAAATGGTGTCGGCTGATGGCGGAACGATGTTGTCGCCTTGTCGGGCTCTGGGTGGGTGCTTGCTTTGCAGGGCCCGCGCTGTGGCTGAGTTTCGAGGAGCAATTTTCTCGTCACTGGTGAGGACTCTAATAGCACTTGCGGTATTTCCCTCTTCAATTTTCTTGGTGATTTGTGCTCTTATTTTGTTTGTTTCCGGTATGTTGTTGTTACCATTTCTGCGGTGGGTGTGTTTTGCTCGGAGAGGCAGGCGAACTAGGTTATCCCCCCTTGGGTATTCACTTATCGCCCTCTGGACCGAGGAATATATATATATATATATATATATATATATATATATATATATATATATATATATATATATATATATTTGTCATATATCCCAATGTCAGCAACCGGCACCCGTCTCACACCGCAGGCCCTCCGAATTGCCGTGGCTCTCCGTCTTGCTGCCCCAATCCACACCGAATACAGGTGTATTTGCGGTGAGGCAGAGGCCGACAGGTACGGACGGCATGGCCTTCTCTGCCAAAGGACAGGAGGATGGCATGCAAGACACGGCGAGGTCAATGACATTATTAAGAGAAGCCTTACCACAGCCGGCTGTCCAGCAGAGAGAGAGCCCCGCTACCTAATGTCCCGCAACTCTAATGAGCATGTCGGTCGCCCAGATGGAATCACGGTGAACCCCTGGAAGAATGGTAGACAGTTGGTGTGGGACTACACTTGCGTCTCAACTTTAGCCAATACCTATGTTGACTTCAGTGCTACTCAAGCAGGAGGAGCTGCCAATCACCGGGAAGCGGCCAAGTCACGTAAATACAGAGACCTGAGCACCACTACAATTTTGTCCCCATTGCCTCAGAGACACTTGGTGCCTGGGGTAAAAGTGCTGCTAGCTTTTGAAGGAGTTGGGGTCTAAGCTAATCGAAACAACTAGAGACCCTAGGGCTGCCAGTTTTCTTTTCAGCGCCTTAGTGTGGCAATCCAGAGAGGAAATGCTCACTGCATCCATGGTTCCTGCCCACCATCTGAGGAGCTTGAGGAGCTATTCAACTTGTGACAAGCAGCCTTGTACCCTGCATGTAATCAATATTGTAACTTTTTTGTGTAATGACATTTTCAAATAAAATTAGATAAATATACACACATACCAAAAGAATAGGGGTGGTAGGAGAAAAAAATATCAAAGTGTTCAGTGAGGATCCACAAGGTCTTCTCTGAGTACTCTTTATTTGCTTCTCCGAGGCTATGGGTCCCTACACTTGCAACAGAGGTGGTACCCTGCTAGGTTTAAAAAAGAAAAAAAAAAAAAAAAATATATAGAATATATATAATATATATATATATATATATATATTGTGACGGCAAAGTAGTGGAGTATGGTGGTCGGCAGTCTTCCACTGGCAGATGTTAAGGCCAGGCCACATATAAAAACAAAAAGTAAAAAAAGAAAAAAAAAAGAATGACTGCGTGTTTGATAATCTGTGGTAAGGTAAGGGAAGAGACATAAAAACAATAATAAACAATGCTCTTTAATAACACTAAGAAACAAATTGAAAAAAGACAAAATCTTGGCTTAATGGTGCAGAACAACAAGTGGAAAATAACTGAACATAAAACTGGATTACGTTAAAGGGGGAGAAGTGACATGAAATAACAAGCAAAATAATATTAGTGCTGGGAATATATGCGCTAGCTATAAACCTCTATTTGATCACACGAGGTGAGTCAACTTAAGTGTTCATAGCATGAGCACTGGATATATTCTGGTGAGAGAATGGCTGGGCGGTCCTGACAATGGCTGGCGAGGAATGTGATTGGCGTGGAGCTGGAGAGGTGTGTTGGTTAGCGGCCAATGAGAACGCAGGGCGTCCAGTAACAAGCAGTTTGTCTGGGACTGTAGCCGTCGGCGCGACCAGGTGTGCAGAAGTGGGGGGAAGGAGGGAGTTGCAGGTGCGTGTGGCTGTCTTGATATATACGTTAAGCCACTATAAAACGTATCTTGCATATTGTTGAGAATGTGACGATGGGAAGATATAGCAGGCTAAATCTCTGAGAAGAGATTATCGTCACAATATATATATATATATATTATATATATATAATATATATATATATATCTATATATATATATATATATATCTATATATATATAACTCCACGGGGTACCGTGGAGACGGACGCACCGTGGAGCTCCGGGTTACCTTTATACTTTATCACAAAACAGTGAGGCCAAGCAGGTGAGGCGTTGGTCAGGACATATATGAACATCATTAGAAGACATCTTCAGCATTTGAAGTCCCTCCATCATCCCTGTCAAGGGTATTTTACAATTTCTCCGGCTTGTCAAGCTTGAACTCACCAGCAACAGTGCCAGTGAGGGAGGCTACCACCTAACGGTCGGGGCTGGATGGGGGAAGGGCGGGGGCGGAGGGAGGCGCGTGAGGGAAAGTGACCCTTAGAGTAAGGCGTCACTAAGAACACCGGCTCATGGTCAAGCGGAGGAGGCTGGTAGTGGCCGCATTTCAAACTCCCCCTCACCACCACACCACCCCTCCACCTCCCTCATGGGCTCAGTGAATGATAGTGAACTATGGGGGTAGAAATAGCCTAAGCTACTCTATCCCTTTGAGATGTATTTCTTGCTTATGTCAATAAACATACTTGAACTTGAACTTGATAGTGAACAATTTGTGTCTGTTTAGTGTATACTTTGCGGCCCCGACATACAAAGTGAATACCATGTATATATAGTGCCATAGTGGTATATACATCTCAAAGTGCCAACTCCGATACTCAGTGCCATACACACCACAAAGTGTCAACCCCAGTTTATAGTGTCATACATATAACACAGTGCCAACCCCATATTCTCAGTGTCATACATACCCTCTGAGGGCAAATCTTGCCTTACAGGCTTGATAGATTCTACGATCAGGTGACAAAGATTAAGCAAGAAATAGAGGGCTGGGCGGACTGCATTTTCTTGGACTGTCAGAAAGCCTTTGACACAGTACCGCATAAGAGGCTGGTACATAAGATGGAGAGACAGGCAGGTGTAGCTGGTAAGGTGGTCCAGTGGATAAGGGAGTACCTAAGCAATAGGAAGCAGAGAGTTACGGTAAGAGGTGAGACCTACGATTGGCGTGAAGTCACCAGTGGAGTCCCACAGGGCTCTGTACTCGGTCCTATCTTGTTTCTGATATATGTAAATGATCTCCCGGAGGGTATTGATTCATTTCTCTCATGTTTGCGGACGATGCCAAAATTATGAGAAGGATTAAAACAGAAGAGGACTGTTTGAGGCTTCAAGAAGACCTAGACAAGCTGAAGGAATGGTCAAACAAATGGTTGTTAGAGTTTAACCCAACCAAAAATAATGTAATGAAGATAGGTGTAGGGAGCAGGAGGCCAGATACAAGGTATCATCTGGGAGAGGAAATGCTTCAGGAATCAGAGAAAGAAAAAGACTTGGGGGTTGATATCACGTAAGACCTGTCTCCTGCAGCACATATCAAGAGGATAACATCAGCGGCATATGCCAGGTTGGCCAACATACGAACGGCATTCAGAAACTTGTGTAAAGAATCATTCAGAACTTTGTATACCACATATGTCAGGCCAATCCTGGAGTATGCAGCCCAGCATGGAGTCCATATCTAGTCAAGGATAAGACTAAACTGGACAAGGTTCAAAGGTTTGCCACCAGACTAGTGCCTGAGCTGAGAGGTATGAGCTACGAGGAGAGACTACGGGAATTAAACCTCACTTCGCTGGAAGACAGAAGAGTTAGGGGGGGACATGATCACCACATTAAGATTCTGAAGGGAATTGATAGGGTAGATAAAGACAGGCTATTTAACACAAGGGGCACACGCACAAGGGGACACAGGTGGAAACTTAGTGCCCAAAAGAGCCACAGAGATATTAGAAAGAACTTTTTTAGTGTCAGAGTGGTTGCCAAATGGAATGCATTAGGAAGTGATGAGGTGGAGGCTGACTCCATACACAGCTTCTAGTGTAGATATGATAGAGTTGCTGGCTCCACACTCAGTTACTGGCTCCACACCCAGTTGCTGGCTCCACACCCAGTTGCTGGCTCCACACCCAGTTGCTGGCTCCACACCCAGTTGCTGGCTCCACACCCAGTTGCTTTCTCCACACCCAGCTGATGCCTGTACACCCAGTTGATGCCTCCACACCCAGTTGCTGGCAGTTGCTTGGCCATGACCCTGTGTGTTTGCCCCCCTCTATAGAACAATGCACAGTTTAACTCTCCCAACTGAGTTGAAATGGAAGGGTCCCAGCGGTCGGGCAGGACTCCAAAAGCCTTGAGGTGCCAACAACTACTCCTAAAAGAGGCTTTTGCCGAGTATGCAACAAAAACACCGCCATAAACTCCAACGGTGGTGTCATCCGCCTTCATACCTTCAACGAGGTAAGATGCAGTGGTTCCCACCAGCTTCCAAAGGGAAGCAATGGCCAGCTGCCATTGACAGTTAGGGAAGAGACTCCCATTAACCTAATCTCATCTGAAAACCTCACCCAAGCGATCATAGCGACGTCTGCTAGAACATTACCACACATCCCAAAAGCAGCACGCCCAAATGCAGCAGCCAAACTCTGTAATATTCTGAAAATGGCTAATGATGCCCCGGAAACTATTCAAGCGTGGCATAATATCCTTCTGTTGGGCAATGTATGCCTCACCGACCCTCCAAGGAGGGACAAATTACTTGCTTCCTCGGTCCAGAGGGCAATAAATGAATACCCAAGGGGGGATAACCTAGTTCGCCTGCCTCTCCGAGCAAAGCACACCCACCGCAGAAATGGTAACAACATACCAGAAACGTACAAAATCAGAGCACAAATCACCAAGAAAATTGAAGAGGGAAATACCGCAAGTGCTATTAGAGTCCTCACCAGTGACGAGAAAATTGCTTCTCGAAACTCAGCCACAGCACGGGCCCTGCAAAGCAAGCACCCACCCAGAGCCCCTCAAGGCGACAACATCGTTCCACCATCGGCCGACACCATTTCAGATCCATTAACAGTTGGTGAATCTGAGGTCTACAAAGCAGCCCTTTCTTTTCCACCAGGGTCAGCAGGCGGCTTTACAGGGTTAAAACCTCAACACATCAAGCAAATGTTAAATCCTGCAGTTGGTGATGCTGCACAAGATCTTATGGAACTCACAAGGTTTATTACCATGTGCCTGGCTTGTGATATACCTGAGGTTATCAGGCCTCTTTTTTTGTGCTTCCCTCTGTGCTCTCAAAAAGAAGGATGAAGGAATCAGGCCAATCGCTGTTGGTAACTCTCTGACGCCTGATTGCCAAGGCTGCTACGAGGGTTGTCAGCCAGCAAGCGGCTGAATTGTTGAAACCAATCCAGCTAGGATTTGAAATCCCCCAAGGCTGTGAAGCGGCTGCCCATGCAGCACGAGCATACATCACCAACTTTCTGATGAAAAGGCCCTGCTCAAACTGGGACTTTAAGAAGGCCTTCAACATGGTCAAAGAGATGCAGTACTTTGTGCCGTACCATCGCCATTTCGGCCCTCTACTCGTTCATACTATCGTGCTACAGTGATGAGTCAAAAACTGCTCTTTGGTGAACAAAAATCGATCAGTGAAGGTGTTCAGCAAGGTCTTGCTCCCTTCTTTTCTGCTTAGTCTTAAAAGAAATCACCGAAAGCTTGTCCAGCGAGTTCAACACTGGATTTTGGATGATGGCACTATAGCTGGCACGTAGACCACCTCTTAG